>PVIY010000833.1:0-176683 GCA_004026745.1 Myrmecophaga tridactyla | reverse complement strand
CTCTATTATTGTTTTATTTCTTTTTCTGATGTCTTTTTATTTCTTTCTCTAAATCGATGCAAATGTTCTAAAAAATGATGAATATGCAACTATATGATAATATTAAGAATTACTGATTGTATATGTAGAATGGAATGATATATTAATGTTCTTTTGTTAAGTTTTTTAATTAATAAAAAGTTTAAAAAAAATAAATAAAGGGAGAACAAATGTTAAAATAAATTCAGCTTGAAATGCTAGTGGTAAATGAAAGCGAGGGGTAAAGGGCATGGTATGTATAATCTTTTTTTCTCTATTATCGTTTTATTTCTTTTTCTGATGTCTTTTTTATTTCTTTTTCTAAATCGATGCAAATGTTCTAAGAAATGATGAATATGCAACTATGTGATAATATTAAGAATTACTGATTGTATATGTAGAATGGAATGATATGTTAATGTTCTTTTGTTAAGTTTTTTAATTAATAAAAAAGTTTATAAAAAAAAAAAAATTTGCTAGAGGAATTCAACAGTAAATTGGACCTGGCAGAATAAACAATCAGAAAACTTGAAGATAAGACCATTGAAATCATTCCATCTGAGAAGCAGAAAGAAGAAAGAATGAAGAAAAGTAAATGCAGCATGAGAAACTTCTGGGGAATGATCAAACATACAAATATACATATTGTGAAAGTCCTGGAGGCAGAAGAGAGAGAGAAAGGTGGGGGACGAGGAGAAAATGTTCAAAGAAATAATGGCTGAAACTTCCCAAATTTAACAAAAGACATGAATATACACAACCAAGACATTACAAAAACTCCAAATGGGGTGAACCCAAATAGACCAACACTGTGGCATATTGTAGTTAAACTGCCAAATGCCAAGGATAAACAAGAATTCTGAAAGCAGTAATGAGAAGCAATGTGTCATGTATGAGGGAGCCTCAATAAGACTGTGTCAATATCTCACCAGAAACCATGGAGGCAGGAAGGCAGTGAAATGACATATTTAAAGTTCTGAAAGCAAAAAATTGCCAACTAAGAACTCTATATCTGGCAAAATTATCTTTCAAAAACTGAGGGAGAGAGTAAGATATTTCTAGATAAACAACAGCTGAAGGAGTTCATCATCACTAGACTGTCCCTACAGACTATGCTAAAGAGAATTCTGCAGGTTGAAAGGACAGGACAACAGATAAAAGATCAAAGTCACATAAAGAAATAAAGATCTCCAGCGAGAATAACAACATGGGTAAATACAAATGCCAGTAGTACTGTATTTTTCGTTTGTAATTCCACTTTTTACATTCTTCATGATCTAAAAAACAAATGTATATAATGTAAATTATATTAGTCAGTAGCTTTGGACTCAAAACATATAAACATATATTTTTTGACAAGAACTACATAAAGGTTGGGGTTCAGTAGAGTATAGGAACACAGTTTGCACATAATATTGAAGGTAAGTTGGTATCAAAGCAAATGAGATTATTATAGATTTAGAATGTTACATTTAAGCCCCATAATAACTAACAAGAAAATAGCAGAGAATTTGCAAGTTCATAGAGACAGAAATTAGAATGTAGGCTGTCTGAGTTAGAGAGCTGAGGGGAATGGGGTTTTAATGCATAATGTGTATAGCATTTCTGTTTGGGGAGATGGAAAAATTTTAGTAATGAAGGGGTGTTAAGTGTTCCAAAATATTATGAATGTGATTCATTCCATTGAATGATATGCTTGGTAGTGGTTGAGATGGGACAGTTTATATTGTATATAAGTTCCCACAAAGGCAGATAAAAGGTTCAAAGGGACATTGTTGAGACATATGAAAAAAATGTGAAAACAGATGTAAACTATATACCAATGCTAAATTTCCTCATCTTGTTAACTGCACTTAAAGCAGCAGGGCAAGATGGTAGCATAGTGAGGTGTGGAATTTAGTTTGTCCTCCAGAGCAGCTAGAAAGTAGCCAACAACAGTACAAAACAATTGATCAGGGAACACAGTGTACACCAACCTGGACCAGATGAAATGGCTGAGACCCCACACAGAAGTGTAAGTCCCCCAAGCCCTGGAGGCCAGCACCCTTCCACCACAGGCACAGCAGGCTGGTTCCACCAGCCCCAGCACAGATAAATCTGTAATAAGCACTAAAGGTACTAGGAGTTTTTGCCCCAGCAGAGAGGGGGCAGGGCTGATGGGAAAAAAAAAAAGAGAGACTTTCAGTTGGACAGCACAAAATAATGGAAAAGGGCTGGACCCCAAGAAAGGGGGACACACAGAGCCTAGAGATACACAGAGTCAAGTACCAACTTAAGCTCTGGATTGACAAACCCAAGGAGCAGGTTCCACTCTGAAAAGGCTTTTTTTGCTTCTTTTCTACTGCCTTTTTTTTTTTTTTATTGGTGCACTTGATGGTCTCCCATTATTGTCTTAAGCTTTTTTCTTTTTTCTTTCTACTCCTCAGCCTGACTCAAGTTGTCTTGTCATCTGTCAACTCCAATCCTCCTGGGCATTTTTCATTTTAGTTATTGTGCTTGTGATGGTTGGGTTCATGTGTCAGCCTGGCCAGGTGATGGCACCCAATTGTCTGGTCAAGCAAGCACTGGCCTAACTGCTACTGTGAGGACATTTCATGGACTTAAATCATCAGTAAGTTGACTGCATCTATGACTGATTACCTCTACAATCAACTAAGGAGAGCATCATCAGCAATGAGAGATGTTTCATCCATTCAGTTGAAGGCTTTAAAAGGAGAATTGATGACTTCAGTCAGAGAGAAATTTCATCTCTACTTCAGCTAGCCAGCCTCTCCTAGGGAATTTGCTGAAAACCTTCATCAGCATTCCCAGCTTGCAACCTGCCCTATGGAATTTAGACTTATGCATTTCCAGTTGTGTGATACACTTTGATGAAATCTCACAGTGTTTACAGATCTCACCTGTGGGTTCTGTTTGCCTAGAGAACTCTGACCAACACAGTGTCCTCAACCCCAATGGTTCTGTCTGGTTCCACTTTAAGGTTTCTTAAAAGTGCTTAAAGAGACGAAGGAAAAATACAAGAGAGAACTAAGGGATATCAGGAAGACAGTGAATGAGCAATATGAGAGTCTTAAGGGAGAGAAATTTTTTTTAAAAAGAGAACCTTTTCTACTCCTTAACGCTCATTAGATAGAACTGGAAGCACTCTCAGACTCCAGCACTGCACCAGGCAAGGGCAGAATTAAACTTGCCTATCAGAAGAAGTAACTACTCAGGTGAAAGGAGTTAATTCCCTAAAGGGTATATCTTCCCCAAGAGAAAGGTGGGGCCCAGCTCAAGTGGAATCCCTCCTTCAAGGAATTCAGGCCCCAGGGATTGGAAAACTGAAGTAATTAAAGCTATCCTAAAATCTCACCTCTATCTCAACCACTCCCTCGCAGGGAGAGTCTGTTAAAATTAAAAGCACCACATCACTTTAAGCTGGTGGGAAGCCAGGGGCAGAAAAGCAATACATGCTGGGCAGGACGGGAAAAGCACAGAGCCTAGAGGCTTAATAGGAAAATCTCACAACCTGCTGATTCTCACCCTAACGGAAAACTGATGCTGGCTACTCTTTCCTCCTGAGACATGGGCCTCTGGGAAAATCTGGCTGGGGTCTATAATATCTGAGGAGATCCTGCTCATAAAAAAAAAAGAAAAAAAAAAAGGCTGCATATATGCAGGGTAAGAAACAGAAAACAAGGACTAAAAAATTCTGATCAGTTAAACAGAACCTATACTAAAGGTCTAGAATAAGTTGAACTGAATATCAAAGAACAAAGAGAAAGCAAAGCCATTCGGCAAAAAAATCAACAAAGCCATCCAGCAAGAAAATCTTAGGCCAAAGAGTGAAAACAACCTCGAGAATAAACTAATTAAGGAAATCAAATGCCTAGATACCAGTAAAAAATAATGACTCATACTAGGAAAACTGAAGATTTGGCCCAGTCAAAGGCATAAACCAACACTTCAAAAGAGATACAGGAGTTGAAACAGCTAATTCAGGATGTTTGAACAGACATGAAAAAATCTCATCAAAAATCAACTCAACAAGTTGACTGAGGGTATAAAGAAGACACTGAGTAAACAAAAAGAATTTGAAAAGTTGAAAAAACAAATCACAGAATTTATGGGAATGAAAGATGCAATAAAAGAGATTAAAAAAAAAAAACAATGGAAACCTACAATAGATTTGAAGAGGCAGAAGAAAGGCTTAGTGAACTAGAGGACTGGACATATGAAATCCGAAACACATAAGAAAATATAAGGAAAAGAATGGAAAAATATGAGCAGAGTCTCAGGGAATTGAATCACAAGATGAAGCGCATGAATATACATGTTGTGCATGTCCCAGAAAGAGAAGAGAAGGAAAAATGAGGAGAAAGTCTAATGAAAGAAATAATCACTGAAAATTTCCCATCTCTTATGAAATTACAGATCAAAGAACTGCAGCATTCCCCAAACAGAATAGATCTAAACAGACATACTTCAAGACACTTACCAATCAGAATGTCAAATGTCAAAGAGAAAGAAAGAATACTGAAAGCAGTAAGAGAAAAGCAATCCATCACATACAAGGGAAGCCCAATAAGACTATGTGTGGATTTCTCAGCAGAAACGATGGAGGTGAGAAGGCAGTGGTACACATATTTAAGATTCTAAAAGAGAAAAAAATGCCAACCAAGAATTCTATATCTGGCAAAATTACCCATCAGAAATGGAGGGGGGGAATAAAATATTTTCAGGTGAACAATCACTAAGAGAATTTGTGACTAAGAGACTGGCTCTTCAAGAAATACTAAAGGGAGCACTGCAGGCAGAAAGGAAAAGGCAGGAGAAAGAGGTCTGGAGAAGAGTGTAGAAATGAAGACTATCAGTAAAGGTAAAAAGAGAAAAAAAAATTAGATATGACATAAAAATCCAAAGACAAAATGGGAGAAGAAAATACTGCCTTTACAGTAACATTAAATTTTAATGGATTAAACTACCTAATCAAAAGATATAGACTGGCAGAATGGATTACAAAACAGGACCCATCTATATGCTTCCAGAGGAGACTCATTTTAGACCCAAGGACAAAAATAGGTTGAAAGCAAAAGGTTAGGAAAAGATATTTCATGCAAACAATAATCAGAAAAGAGCTATATTAATATCCAACAAATAAGACTTCAAATGTAAAACAATTAAAAGTGGCAAAGAAAGACACTATGTATTAATAAAAGGAACAATTCAGCAAGAAGACACAACAATCACAATATTTATATCCCAAGCTAGAGTGCTCCAAAGTACATAAGGCAACCACTAACAACACTGAAGGGAGAAAGAGACACTTCTACATAACAGTTGGAGACTTCAAGTCCCCGCTGTCATCAACGGAGAGAACACCTAGACAGAGGATCAATAAAGAAACAGAGAATCTGAATACGATAAATGAACTAGACTTAATAGACATTTACAGAACATTACATCCCACAACATTAGATACACATTTTTCTCAAGTGCTCATGGATCATTCTCCAGAATAGACCATATGCTAGTTCACAGACAAGTTTCAATAAATTTAAAGAGACTGTAATCATACAAGACACTTTCTCAGATCATGATGGAATGAAGTTGAAAATCAATAACAGGCAGAGAGGGCAAGAAAATTCACAAATGTGTAGAAGCTAAACTACATACTCTTAAACAACCAGTGGGCCAAGGAAGAAAACTACAAGAGAGATCAGTAAATTTTAAAAAGAGGCAAGTGAAAATGAAAACACATCAAAATTTATGGGAAGCAGCAAAGGCAGTGTTAAGAGTGAAATGTATTGCCTTAAATGCCTATATTAAAAAAGAAAGAGCAAAAATCAAGGAATTAACTGTTCACTTGGAAGAACTAGAGAAGGAAGAGCAAATTAATCCCAAAGCAAACAAAAGGAAATAAATAACAAAGATTAGAGCAGAAGTAAATGAAACTGAGAACATGAAAACAATTCAGAAAATCAACAAAACCAGACATTGGTTCTCTGAGAACATTAATAAAATCGATGGACCCTTAGCCTAGGTTGACAAAAAAAAAAAAAGAGAGAGAGAGAGGATGCAAATAAACAAAATCAGAAATGGAAGAGGAGACATAACCACTGACCATGTAGAAATGAAGGAGGTACTGAGAGGACACTATAGCAACTACATGCTAATAAACTAAACAATGTAGATGAAATGGACAACTTCCTAGAAAGGCATGAACAACCAACACTGACTTGAGAAGAAATATACAATTTCAACAAACCAATCACAAGTAGAGGTTGTTAATCAAGAGCTCCCAAAAAAGAAAAGTCCAGGACCAGATGGCTTCATATGTGAATTCTACTAAGCAGTCAAGAAAGAATTAGAGCCAATCTTACTCAAAAGCTTCAAAAAAGAAAAGAAAAAATTGAAGAAGAGGGAAAGCGACTTAACTCATTCTATGATGCCAACATCACCCTAATACCAAAGCCAGATAAAGATAAAAGAAAACTACAGACCAATCTCCTCAAAGACTACAAATGCAAATATGCTCAACGAAATACTTGCAAATCGAATCCAGCAACACATTAAAAGAATTATACACCATGACCAAGTGAGATTTATTCCAGGTATGCAGGATGGTTCTACATAAGCAAATCGATTAATGTAATACACCATAACAACAAATCAAAACAGAAAAAACAAATGATCATCTCAATTGATGCAGAAAAGGCATTTGATAAAATTCAAACATCCTTTCTTGATGAAAACACTTCAAAGGATAGGAATAGAAGGGAACTTCCTCAACATGATAAAGGGAATCTATGAAAAACCCACAGCTAACATCTTCCTCAGTGGGGAACCTCTTAGAACAGGAACAAGACAAGGATGCCTACTGTCACCATTGTTACTCAAAATTGTCCTGGAAGTTCTAGCCAGAACAACTAGACAATAAACAAATAATAGGAGGAACAAAGATTAAAATAAATTGGGTAGATGGTGGTACTAGTGGTCAATGAGGGGGAGGGGTAAGGGGTACAGCATATGAGTTTTTTCATTTTTCTTTTTATTTCTTTTTCTGGAGTGATGCAAATATTCAAAAAACTGATCATGTTGATGAGTACACAACTATGTGATGATATTATGAGCCATTAATTAATTGTACATCATGTATGAAATCTTTGTATGCTAAGAATTTTGTATGTTAAGTTTTATCAATAAAGTATTTTTTAATTATAAGAAAAAAGAAAAGAAATAAAACTTTCACTTTGCATATGTCATGATACTATACGTCGAAAATTCCAAAAAATCTACAGCAAAGCTACCAGAGCTAACAAATGAGTACAGCAAAGTAGCAGGGTATAAGATAAACACACCAAAATTAATATTATTTCTATACACTAGTAATGAGCAATCTGAAGAGGAAATCAAGAAAAAATTTCCATTTGCAATAGCAACCAAAAGAATCAAACATTTAGGAATAAATTTAAGGATGCAAAAGATCTGTACACAGAAAACTGTGAGAAAACTGCTCAAAGAAATCACAAAGACCTAAATAAATGAAAGGGCATACTATGTTCATGGACTGGAAGACTAAATACAGTTAAGATGTCAACTCTACCCAAATTGATCTATAGAGTCAATGCAATGCCAATTAAAATCCCAAAAACTTAATTTGCAGAAAGAGAAAAACAAATAGTCAAATTTATTTGGAAGGGTAGGGTGTCCCAAATAGCTAAAAATTTATTGAGAAGGAAAAAAAACGAAGTGGGAGGTCTCATACTACCTGACTTAAAAGCATATTATGAAGCCACAGTGCTCAAAATAGCATGGTACTGGCATAAAGATACATATACTGGGTGGGCAATGGTGGCTTAGTGGCAGAGTTCTCGCCTGCCCGTGCCAAAAAAAAAAAAAAAAGATACATATACTCACCAATGGAATCAGAGCGTTCAGAAATAGACCTTCTCATTTATGGACAATTGTTCTTTGAAAAGGCAGGGACAGAGCAGCCTCTTCAATAAATGATGTGTGCAGAACTGTATATCTATATGCAAAAGAATGAAAGAGGATCCATATCTCACACCCTATACAAAAATTAACTCAAAATGGATCAAAAACCTAAACATTAGAACTAAGACCATAAAACTTCTAGAAGAATAGATAGGGAAATATCTTATAAAACTTGTGATAGGACATGGTTTCCTAGACCTTACACCCAAAGCACGAGAAGTAAAAAAAGAAATAGATAAATGGGAACTCCTCAAAATTAAACACTTTAGTACATCAAAGAACACTGTCATGAAAGTAAAACAGCAGCCTACACAATGGGAGACAATATTTGGACACCACATATCAGATAAGGGTTTAGTATCCAGAATATATAAAGAGATTCTTCAATTCCACAGCAAAAAGACCAACAATCCAATTAAAAAATGGGCAAAAGACATGAACAGACACTTCTCAGAAGCAGAAACACAAATGGCTAAAAGGCACATGAAAAGATGCTCAACTTCACTGGCTATTAGAGAAATGCAAATCAAAACCACAATGAGATGTTATCTCACACCTGCTAGAATGACCATTATCAAAAATACAGAATATGACAAGTGCTAGAGAGGATGCGGAGAAAGAAGTACACTTACCCATGGTTGGTGGGAATGTAAAGTGGTACAACTGCTGTTGAAGGCAGTTTGGCAGTTCCTCAGGAAGCTAAGTACAGAACTGCCACATGACCAGCAATCTCACTGCTAGGTATCTATACAGAGGACATGTGCACACCAATGTTTATAGCAGCGTTATTTACAATTGCCAAGAGATGAAAACAGCCCAAATGTCCATCAATGGATGGGTGGCTAAACAAGCTATGGTACATACATACGATGGAATATTACACAGCTGTAAGACAGAATAAAGTCATGAAGCATCTGACAACATGGATGGGCCTTGAGGATATTATGCTGAGTTAAATTAGCCTGAAACAAAAGAAAAAATACTGTATGGTCTCACTGACATGAACATTAATGAGTGAACTTGGAGAACTGAAGTTAAGAACACAGGTTATCAAGAGACAGAAATAGGGTAGAGACTGGGTAACGGCTAAAGAAATGCAGATTGTGTAATAGGACTGACTGTAAAAATTCAGAAATGGATAGCACAATACTATCTGATTGCAGCACAATAATATAAGTACACCAAATGAAGCTGAATGTGAGCACAATACAGAGAGAAGGACTGGGGACACGTATAAAACTAGAAGGGAATATAGAGGATAAAGACTGAGATGGTGTAATTTAGGAATGCCTATAGTGTATAACGATGGTGATTAAATGTTCAAATTAAAAAATGTTTTTGCATGAGGAACAACAAAGGAATGTTAGTACTGTAGGGTGTTAAAAATAGATGGTATATGGGAAAAAGTATAATCGATGTAAGCTAGGGTCCACAGTCAACAGTAATATTGTAAAATGTTTTCACTGAATGTAACAAAGGAATTACGTCAAAACTAAATGTCAACAGGCCAGGGGGAATTAGAAAGGGGTATGGATTCTTCATGGAATAAAAGAAAATGTCTTCAGATAAAGAATGGTGGTGAAGAATGGTGAAGAATGTCTATACACTTAGGCTGAATTGTATGATGTGTGAATAAAACTGTTTAAAACTTGAACAGAGAGAAATAAGTGCTAGAGATAATGTGGAGAAAGAGATGTACCTATTCATTGTGAGTAGGGAAATGAGTGGTATAGCCCCTTGGAGAGCAGGGTGGCAGTTCCACAGGAGGCTAGGAGTGGGTCTGCCATATGATCCTGCAACCTGTTGCTCAGTATATACCTGGAGGAGCTGAGTGTGGGGACAGGAATGGACATTTGCATATGGTATTTCTGGGGCAGTGTTCTGTAATCCACTATGAAAGGAGGTGACCTAAGGGTACAATGACTGAGGAATGGAGTGGGGAACTATGGTATATATATATATATCTTGTGGGCTACTGAGTGGCAGCAAGAAGGAATGAAGTTGTGAGGCATGCAAATAGATGAAAGAACCTTAAGAGCTGTATGTTGAATGAAATGTCAGTAACAAAAAGATAAATATTATCATGCCTCAATCAAATGAACTAACTATAATATAGAATTTGGTGAACTAAAGTTGAGAGCATAGTATATCAGGTTGGAGCATACTGTAAAGGGTCCTAGCTTGTAAGCTCTTACAGCAGTCACGTATATTTAGGAGGTGTAACTGTTAATTCTGAATTCTCAGATACTGAGCTATTTGTATATAACATGGTCTGTCCCAGAAACTTCGGGTATTTACCTAACACCTGAGACTCAGAGTCAGACCTCTGAAGCTCTGGAAGTCAGCAGCATTCCATACAGAAACTGTTTAAAAAGTTGAAAAATGATCAGACTTCAACTAGAGATATGAATGAAGCTGTTCTGGATAGGATTAAGCTAAGACTGGGTAAAGGATGATATCATACATATTTTAAAACTTGAACTTCTATGTGAGACTAAAGGGAGAGATGTTTATTTGGTGCAAAATTTATATTCTGAACTAGTACATTTCCTAATTTAACTTGTATGGTCAGTTTAATTGAACACGATAAGTACATGGAATCTTGAATAAGATTTTGTTGGTTTGTCCAGGTTAGTGTGATACCACGACAAATCCCAGAGTGATCTGGACAGTGAATAAAGAAGTATATGTGAATTCCCCTTGTGGAAATGGGGAGAAAGTGGGAAATATTCAATTCCATTTGGAAAATTTCTGATATTCTCGCAAGCAATGGATACAACCAAATCAATAAGCTTATTCTACGATTTTGGGGTTAGCCCTATGAAACTTATTCCTACAAAGGACGGGCTAAGGGTCACCTCCAGAGAACCTCTTTTATTACTCAAATGTGGCTTCTCTCTCTAAGTCAACTTGGCAGGTGAATACACTGCCCTCCTCCCTCCGTGGGACATGACTCCCAAGGGTATAAACCTCCCTGGCAACGTGGGACAGAACTTCCGGGATGAGCCAAGACCCAGTATCAAGGGATTGAGAAAGTCTTCTTGGCCAAAAGAGAAGAGAGAAATGAGAAAAAATAAAGTGTCAGTGGCTGAGAGATAGCAAACAAACTCGAGAGGTTATCCTGAAGGTTATTCTTATGTATTACATAGATATTCCTTTTCAGTTTATGGTGCACTGGAGTGGCTGGAGGCAAGTACCTGAAACTGTTGAGCTGTGTTACAGTAGCCTTGATTCTTGAAGATGATTGTGTAAAGATAGTAACTTTTACAATGTGACTGTGTGAGCATGAAAACCTTGTGTCTGATGCTTCTTCGGTGTATGGACAGATGATTAAAAAAATATGGATATAAATATATGGATAAAAAATTAAAAATAGGGAGAATAAGGGTTAGAAGAAATCAGGTAGATGGAAATACTAGTGGTCAATGAGAGGGAGGTGAAAGGTGTATGGGATGTATGAGTTTTTTATTTTTACTTTTTTTTTTGGAGTGATACAAACGCTGTAAAAAATTATCATGGTGATGAATACACTACTATGTGATGATATTGTGAGCCACTGATAATACACCCTATATGGAACGTCCGTGTGAAGATTTATCAATAAAATATATATTTTTAAAAAGTGGTTACATAAGTGAACATGATTGTTCTTATGAAAGCCACACAGTAGTATAAGTGTTCAAGGAGCATGATGTATATACCCTACAATGAACTGCTCAGAAAATGGAATGAGAAATGATATACAGTCAGTCAGATAGATAGATGGATGGATGGATTGATAAAATGATACAAACAAATATGGCAAATCCTAAAATTGGTGGATCTGGGTATCTGAGAGTTGGAGTTCTCTGTATAGAATTTGTATTATTTTTGTAGCTGTCCTGTAAGTTTGAAAGTATTTCAAAATAAAGTAAAAAAAAAAAAAAACAGCAGAAAAAACTCTACATCTTCACATACTGGAATTATCACTGCCAGATTATAAATCAGTGCCTTTACTGTTCTTAAAGCAATAAAGAGAATAGCTACAATATTTAAAAAAGGTTATTTTTGAAAGGATATGGCTCAACTTTTTATTAGTACATTTGAACATTTAAGCAAATTGGGCAAACGTCTAGAAAAATGTAGCTTATTAAAACTGATAAGAAAAAACCTCAATAGACCTATAACCACCAAAGAAACTGAATCTGTAATCAAAAACATAATCAGTGGCAGAGAGAGTTCAAACAGAGTCAAGAGGCTACTCTGGAGGTTGCTCTTACACAAACTTCAGTTAGACATTGCTATCTACCATAACCTGCCAAACCCCAACCAGGACCATTCCACCTAATCTTAAAGAACACTTAAGGCAATATATAAGATTCCACAAGGGTTCCATGTACTATGTAAGTTTCCAGAAACCTACAACCTCCAGACGGGTCCCTGGACCAGATAAGTCCTGAAACCTAGAGGGCCCAGCTTCTCCAAAACATCAGATAGTTCCATCTTCCTACCCCATATTATTGACAGACCCTTTCAACATGAAAAAGTTAGAATGGCCATAGCCCAAACACCCCTAAAGAGAGGGGAAAGATCAAAGGTAATGGTGGAGTTAATACAGGGAAGATAGGATTTAACAAATGAATATGATTGCTGAATCATTAAATTGATATTTCTTTTCGTCACCAGTATCTTAGAGCAGCTAGAAGTAAATACCTAAAATTGTGGCATTGTAACCCATGCCAAACTCTGAAATATATTCTACAACTAATTGTGGTGCTGTGCTTTGAAATTTATTGCTTTTTGTATATATGTTATTTCTCACAAAAAAAAAAAAGAAAGAAAGTCGATTATGGAAATAAAATATTTAAGCCTTCTAGCTGCCTATACTCTAGAGCAGCTAGAAGGAAAAATCTGAGAGGACTATATGGCAGCCCATGAAAAACTCTGGGATCTATCCTGTAACTACTTGTTGAAGAGTGCTTTGAAAACTATTGCTTTTTTATTTCTTTGCTTTGTATATATGTTATACTACTCAGTAAAAAAGTAAAATATAACAGACACACAGGCACATAGAAACACATAATCTAGATCCAGATAGCTTCAATGGTCAGTTTCACCAACCAATTTAGGAAGAAATATTCTAATTTTTCATAACCATTTTAGGACATTAAAAGAGAGAGAGAGAATGAGAAGCAACACTCTGACTCATAGCGTGAAACCAGCATAACCTTGATAGCAAAATTTCACAAGGGAAAGGAAAATTACAGGTTATTTTCTCCAATAAATGTAAATTTAAAAAAAACAACCCTCCATTATTTATGAATAAACCAAATACAAAAATACAAGGATACCTCATTATACCAAGTTGGGTCTATGCCAGAATGTATGGTTCCTTTAATTGTAAAAATAACAATAAGAAGGAATGGAAATAAAACCATGGATACAAACACCTTTAACTGCAAAAAGAAACACTTGAAGAATAAGCAAAAAATTAATGAAAGTGGTTAACAATAGTTGTTGGGGAAAACAGGGGAAAGAGACAAGGTTCAGGGAAAACAGGTGAAAGAGAGATTTTTGAAATGTGAACGTATTACTGTTTTTTTAATTTAATTTTAAAAAGTAAATCAATTAATGTAATTCACATTAACACAGCAAAAGAGTAAAATCACATGATCATGAAGCAATTAAAAAAAAGACCGAAATAAAACGATCAGAAGACTTCAAGTGAAAATGGCATCAATTCCCCTTAGGCTGGTTTACAAATACAATACAACAACAAAAAAAGTCTCCCAGGCTTTTTTATAGAACTTGATAATATGATTCTAAGGAATGTAAAGGGTTAAGACTGGTCAAGACACTCCTGCAGAAGAACAAGATGGAAGGACTAGTTCTACCAGATATTAATACACATTATAAAGCTATGGTGACTGAGAAATATGTTGATGACACAAGGATATACCGATAGATCAATAGTACAGAACAGAAAAGCCAAGAAACAGATTTACACAAATATATGCACTTGATATGAAACAGGTGGCATCACAGATCAGTGCAGAAAGGGTGGGCTTTTCATTAAATTCTACTACAGGTATTGACTATGGTATGAGAGAAAAAATAAAGTTGAACCCCTACCTCCACTACTCAGAAATCAATATTAAGACATAAAACGCACTAACCATAAAGGAAACTATTGACAAATTTTACTACATTAAAATGAAGAATTTCTGTTCAAGGCACAATTAAAAACGTAAAAAGACAAAGTGTGAGAAGCTATTTGCTACCCATGTGGTTACATGAACTCAGAATTCAGAACCAAACATCTAAATATGCCTATATATTACCGTGGAAAAGAGACAATCCAGTAGAAAAAAATAAGCAAAAGACCCGAATGTTTACTTCACAAAAGAGGAAACAGAAATGATAGTTGAAGTCATTAATAACCAGAGAAACGCAACTTCAAACCACAAGAAGATACCATTGCATATCCACAAGATTGATAAAAATGAGGTATTTTGCAACAATACCAAGTGTTAGTGAAGATACAGAGTAACAGGAACTCTCATGCACTCTCCATGGCAATACAAATTGGTACAACTACTTTGGAAAACAGTTGGCAGCATCTAGCATTATTGAAGACATGCACAGACCGTGACACAACAACTGCATTCCTAGGTTTATATTCCATTTAACTGCAAATGTGCACCAGGAGACATTAATAAGAATGTTTAAACCAATACTGTTTATAATACCCAGAAGCTGCAGAACTTGGAAACAAACCAAATGTTCATCTACAATAAAATAGGTAAACTGTGCGTAGGCACAAAATATAATTCTATACAGCAATGAAAATGAAAAACCAGAGCCACCCAATGAATGGAGCTCATAAACACAATGTTGAGAAAATGAAGAAAAATGCCAAAGAATGCATACAATATGACACCAATCATGAACACTTCAGAAAAGTTTAGGAATGTGTATCTATATGGTAAATGTATAAAAATAAACAAGGAAATTATCACCACAAAAGTCAAAATATGAGAAAGGAAAATAGTTATAACTGAAGAGGGGCATGGGCTGTGGGGCTTCAATATTTCCAATAATCCTCTATTTCTTTATCTGGGTAGAGGCTACATCAATATTTTATTTATATTTATTTGTTAGACTGTGCATACGTTTGAACACACTTTCTGAATGTGTATTTTACAATAAAAAACTAAGGATAAAAAAGGAAAACTCTTAATACAGGGGATTTTACAAATACTTAACAAAGTATTTGTAATCCCAATAATGGTAAGGTCACTTAGGGAAGCAAAAGTCATCACAATATGACAACATTCACCAATGAACTGATCACTTAATGAAATGATCACCCCACTTCAACTTTTCTCCCTGATTAACTCCAGCAGTCTGTCTCACCGATTATAACCACCTACACTCTAAATAAAAGGCAAGTCATTTGCACATTCATTCAACAAATATTTACTGTGTACTACTTGCGAAACATTGTTTTAGAAGAGAGACAAAGGTTCTACTCTCTTGCAAAGCATGAAGGATGTTGGAACTACCATTCCCACCTCAATTTGGCCTCGACTTTCTCAGCTTCCTTTCCTACCAAGTTCCAAATACAAAGAACCTCAAAGGAACTCAAAGTACACAAGAAGTTATAGCAAAACCGCTATCTTAGGGAGCCTCTTTACTACAGAACAGCAACCTCCTTGGATTCATTTGGCAGAATAGTGGTTTCCCATGTTTTCAAGTAGGCAGAGATTGCCTTACCAAGAAGCCCGACGGAAAGGCACTAGTCGCAACAATGGTGAAGCTGTGGGAATTGGTTTAAGTGGGGCCAAAGCTCCCAAAGGATGCTTTACCTGGGATCTAGAGATCACTGGATTTTGCATATGCTTGTAGTTTTCTTGGGTGAAAACATAGAACTTTCACCTGATTCTCAAAGGGGTTCAACCACAAAGGGTGAATAAGCACTGCTCCCCAACAAGTTGAACAGGCTAGCTTTTTTTTTTTTTTTAATTTGCATATGGGCAGGAGGCACCAGGGCTCGAACTCCAGACCTCCAGCACGGCAGGTCGGAGCTCTGCCTGCTGAGCCACGGCAGCCGCCCAAGGTGGGTCACTGGCACTCTGTTTTTTTTTTTTATTTTTTTACGTGGGCAGGCACTGGGAATTGAACCCGGGTCCTCTGGCATGGCAGGCAAGCACTCTGCCTGCTGAGCCACCGTGGCCCCAGGCTAGCTTTTTAGGGACACTCGAAAAGTGAATCTGGCCACAGCCAGTCCACCTAAGCTGAAGTCCAGGTGGCGTGACCCTTAGGCTTTGCTCTGAATACCCAATACTTACTCTTAGTTCTTCGAAGGCTTCATCTAGGGTGGAGAGTTGGTGGCCCTGGTGAGCCCCAATGACAGGGCACAAGACACAGATGAGCTGCCTGTCTTCCTGGCAATAGGTGCTCAGATCTAGCCCATGGTCGGGACACTTCCTCTTGGCCACTCTCTCTGCTTCCATTTCTATTTCTGGGTCAAATTCGCTCTCTGCCTCAGTTTCTCCCTCAGCCTCAGATTCTCCTTCTTCCTGGTTGTCATCCTCAGCCTCACTTTCTTGTTCATCCTCCATTTCTTCCTCACTGTCTTCTTCACTCTCTTCATCGCTGTCATCCTCACTCTCTTCCTCTGTCTCGCTCCCCTCTTCTGACCCGCTCTCTTCCTCGGACTCGCTCTCTTCTCCCACCTCGCTTTCTACCTCAGTCTCATTCTCCACCTTGGCCTCAACTTCTTCCTTTTCCTTCCCCTTGGCTCCCGATTTCCAGGCCTCAGCTCCATGGATGTATTCCGCCAGGTGGTGACTGAGAAACTTCTGCCTGTGCACCTCTGCGTGGCGGCGGCAGTAGCAGAATCCGCATTCTTGGCACATTTGCTCCGCTCCCGGAGCCTCGTCGGGCTCACACTCGTCGCACGTGCCATCGTGCGGCAGCTCCTCGAAGGCCGCGCCCTCTCCGGAGGCCATGTGGATGCAGTGCCGCGGCCCAGGCCTCAAGGCCTGCGAGCTCGCCGCCTGCGCGCGGCCCCTTCACGTCCTCCCTCCCTCTGCGGTCCCTTCCCGGGGATTCGCCGCCCGTGTCTCGCAGCAGGGCCTGGGGCCGCGGCCGCCAACACCCGGCAGCCCCTGCCCGGACCAGGAGCAAACGGCCTTCGCTCGGGGCCCCGCCCGGTCCGCGCAACCGCGCCGCTTCCTCTGCTGTCCCCGGTACTTCCGGCGCGGCGCCCGGCGGCCCCGCGCGCGCTCCGCGGCCCCGTCGGCCCCCGCGCGCCGAGGCGCCCGCGCTGTGCCGCCCGCTCCGCTTCCCGCCGTTGGAGCAAGATCGCGGTGGCCGCGGGCCCGCGCGCCGCCCCGGTTCCACTTTCCCTTTCACGGGCAGGCGGACTCCTTTCACTTCCTGAGTCATTTAAAGTGGCAATGGCCCATTTCTGCTTTTCCCTCGGGACTCAGCAACCCGGGAAGAAGGAGGAGAAAGGATGAAGCCCCCACTCACTCCCGCGGCGGGGATTGGGCCCCGCCTCCCTCGCAGCCTCCCCGGAGGTGTCAGCCTGATTTTTTAAGACCCCTGTCCAGGTGTATTTCAGTATCTCTCATTCTAATCTGTCGCCACCCGTCAGAGTCTCGGCTGCTGCATGTTCTACAGAGATCCAGGGCGCTGTGTTATTTACCACTCCGAAGCGGGGGCTCCGGGAAGGGCTGTGTTTGTTCTTCTAGGCCCAGGGAATGTCACAGTCAGGCTGAGCAAACAAACACTCCCGGGTCCACAGCAATGCATGCTTTGTCTGTTTGTAAAGTCTGTTTGCATTCCTGTCTCCTAGGGACTTTAGGGTGGTAACCTTTGCGGTTTTTTTTTTTCTGAGAACCTGCCCTGAAGTTACTCTGAGATGTCAGGTGAAGTCAAGTGGGAAAGACACAGTGTATGTCGAGTAAGAGTTCAATTTTGCATGTCATTTTCCTTTATGTGAGGAACCCCTCTGGGTTCAGATTGGCTCCAAGAGAAAGAAAGGGGGCTGTTACTTAGTGAACAATTCTAAAGTGCCAAGAATCGGGCTAGGGTTTTATATGGCTATTCAAAAACCGGCTATGGAAAAGTCACTGATGCCAGTACTTACTAGCTTTGTGGCCATGGATAAATTAATTCATCACTTTGTTTTCCACTTTATTTTTTCATCTGTAAAGTGGAGGTAATGGTAATTAATACTACCTCGTGGCATTGTTTTGCAGATTAGAAATAAAGGTGTCTGCCCTGTAAAGCAGTCACTAAATTTTAGCTATTATTATTGTTGGCACAAATTATATTTAATGCTAACAATGACCCTTAAGAAGGAGGTTTTTCACATATTTTTAACTCATAGGGCATTTTTGGCTGGCTATTGGCAGTGTAGACAAATCCCACCCCATACCTATGCCCCTCCATTCATGTTGTTTTTGGTTTGTTTTTTTTTTTTTTTTCATATTTTGGAGAAGATAAAGGACATTTTGATCTAGTCAGGGAAGAAGCTAGGTATGGTTGAGAAGAATAGAGGATGATGGATTGAGGAACCCATTGACACCTTTAGATTATTTTGCGCTAAGATAACCAGATGATTTCCAAAAAAAAACAGCGGTTGGGGGAATTTAAAACAAAAAATTTTTTAATGTAATTGTCTCCATGGGTGATGCGTGCTTAATCTTTGTGCAACTTTTATAAAATCCTTATTTTTTTGTTTTTCAGCCTCAGAACAAGTCTACAGAATGTTGAAACAAAAATCAGAATTCCACATGCATTTCTGTTTTATCCAATTCATTTCCCTGGAAATTATTTCCATGTTTGTGCTTGAAGCAAGGATTAATGCAGCATACTGAAGAAAAGAAAAGAAAATCAACAAATGTCAACTCAAACATCAGCATAGTGTACCTACTGAATCTTGTTTCTTACTTGGTTATTTCCACCTCCCCAAGCTGAAAAGGAAACAACTTAACTTTCACAACACAATGTTATCACATTTGGAAAATTTTTAAATGATATTTTGATGTTTTAAGAGGATATTTTTGTTTGCAGGGTCATGGAGGGGCAGAGGTTGTCTTGTTATTGTTGTTACTTGTTAACTTTACCAAAAGGAAATTAAAATTCCATACTGTACAGTTCAGTATTTGACCAATTGCCGTCTTTTGAGCCCTCTATAGAGGAGAGACTTAGAGACAGAAGGTGACAGAACTTTTAGAAAGGAACTTTATAAAGCTCTGGTGACAAAGTGTGGCAGACTCAGTGAGTCAGACCTTCTTGTACACCTCTGCATGGAAAGCAGAACTGTCGGATTCCCCAGAAATTAAAATATTTGGGAGCATCTAGAGACAGTATTCTTGACATATTATTCTATTACTGCATAGCAAATTACCCCAAACTTGGCATCTTAAAACAATAAACAATGGTGGCTCAGTGGCAGAATTCTCACCTGCCATGCTGGAGACTCCAAGAGCCTGCCTATGTGTTCTAGTTTGCTAGCTGCTGGAATACAACACACCAGAGACGGATTAGCTTTCAATAAAAGGGGATTTATTTAGTGGACGTATAGTTCTTCAGAGGAAAGGCAGCTAACTTTCAACTGAGGTTCTTTCTTATGTGGAAAGGTACACGGCCATCTCTGCTGGCCTTCTCTCCAGGCCTCTGGGTTCCAACAACTTTCCCAGGGTGATTCCTTTCTGCATCTCCAAAGGCCTGGGCTGAGCTGCGAGTGCTGAGATGAGGTATGCTGAGCTGCTTGAGCTGTGATACGTTGAGTCTCTCATTTAAGCACCAGCCAATTAAGTCAAACATCATTCATTGCAGCAGGCACGCCTCCTAGCCAACTGCAGATGTAATCAACAACAGATTAGGTTCATATACCATTGGCTCATGTTCACAGCAACAGAACTAACACCTTCACCTAGCCAAGTTGACACCTGAATCTAGCGACCACATCATGCCAAAACAAAAACAAAAACAAAAACAATAATCAATTGTTATCGCACAAATTTCTGAGTTAGGAATCTGGGTGTGGCTTAACCAGGTTGTTCTAACTCAGAGTCTCTCAAGAGATTTCAGTGAAGATGGCTGAGGCTGTGGTCACCTGAAGGCTTATCTAGAAATGTAGAATTCAATTCCAAAAAGGCTCAACCACATGGTTGTCAGCAGGACACCTCCATTCCTTACCACTTTCTATAGGGCTGCTTGGGTAACCTTATGACATGGCTATTGAAGTCCCCCAAGATCAAGTGATCCAAGACAGGGCAAGGTGGAAGATGTAATGACTTTTATGACCTAACTTCAAAGCTCACACGCCATCATTTCTGACACAGCCTATAGATTAATTTAGATGTCTTAACTGATGATTTTACAGCCACATCCTCAGCTTCAACCTTATATGATACTTTTTGGACAGTGCTTTGTATTTTACCTTTGCCTAGAAGCCATTTCTTCATTTTAATATCATTTGCCAATTGATTTTCAAAACTAGCAAGTCTCATATCCTTTTTGTTTTATAAAGTGCTTCCTTTAAATTATCTCTCTCTTCTCACACTTTTCTATAGTCAACAAGAAATCATCACAATGGAATTGAATAGAGTGTTCTGATATAGACCCTCTCATCTATGGACAATTGATCTTTGATAAGGCAGTCAAACCAATTCACGTGGGACAGAACAGTCTCTTCAATAAATGGTGCCTACAGAACTGGATATCCACATGCAAAAGAATGAAAGAGGATTTATATCTCACACCCTATACAAAAATTCACTCAAAATGGATCAAAGAACTAAACATTAGATCTAAGACCATAAAAACTTTTAGAAGAAAATGTAGGGAAATATCTTAGAAATCTTATAATAGGAGGCAGTTTCCTAGACCTGACACCCAAAGCACGAGCATTGAAGAAAGAAAGACATAAATGGGAAATCCTCAAAATTAAACCCTTTTGTGCATCAAAGAACTTCGTCAAGAAAGTAAAAAGACAGCCTGTACAATAGGAGACAATATTTGGAAACGATATATCAGATAAAAGTCTAGTATCCAGAATATATAAAGAGATTGTTCAACTCAACAACAAAAAGACAGACAAGCCAATTACAAAATGGGCAAAAGACATGAACAGACACTTCTCAGAAGAGGAAATACAAATGGCCAAAAGGCACATGAAAAGACGCTCAATTTCCCTGGCTATTAGGGAAATGCAAATCAAAACCACAATGAGATATTATACCCACCAGAATGGCCATTATCAATAAAACAGAAAATGACAAGTGCTGGAGAGGATGTGGAGAAAGAGGCACACTTATCCACCGTTGATGGGAATGTCAAATGGTACAACCACTGTGGAATGCAGTTTGGCAGTTCCTCAGAAAGCTAAGTATAGAATTACCATATGACCCGGCAATATACCATTGCTAGATATCTACTCAGAGGACATGAGAGCAAGGACACAAATGGACATTTGCACACCAGTGTTTATAGCAGCATTATTTATAATTGCTAAGAGATGGAAACAGCCAAAATGTCCATCAACAGATGAGTGGCTAAACAAGCTGTGATATATACATACGATGGAATGTTATGCAGCTGTAAGACAGAGTAAAGTTATGAAGTGTGTAACAACATGGATGGACCTGAAGGACATTATGCTGAGTGAGATTAGCCAGAAACAAAAGGACAAATTCTGTATGGTCTCACTGATATGAACTGACATTAGTGAATGAACTTGGAGAATTTCAGTTGGTAACAGAGACCATCAGGAGATAGAAATAGGGTAGATATTGGGTAATTGGAGCTGAAGGGATACAGACTGTACAACATGACTGATTGTAAAAATTCAGAAATGGATCACACAATACTACCTAACTGTAATACAATAATATTAGAAGACTGAATGAAGCTGAATGTGAGGATGATAGAGGGAGGAGGGCTGGGGGCACAAATGAAATCAGAAGGAAAGATAGACAATAAAGACTGAGATGTTATAATCTAGGAATGCCTAGAGTGTATAATAATAGTGACTAAATGTACAAATTTAAAAATGCTTTTGCATGAGGAAGAACAAAAGAATGTCAATACTGCAGGGTACTGAAAATAGATGGTAATTCATATTTTAAGACTTTAACTTATGTTTGAGACTAAAGCAAAAAAATGCTTATTTGGTGCAAAATTTATATTTTGACTAGTGCATTTCCTAATATAACTTATGTGGACAGCTTAATTGAACACCATAGTACATGGAACCTTGAGTAGGGCATGACATTTTGTAGGTTTGTCTAGAGTGATGCCCTGGTAAATCCCAGAGTGACTTGAACAGTGAATAAAAAAGTATTTGCAAGGTCCCTGTCTAGTTTGCCAACTGCTGGAATGCAACACACCAGAGATGGATTGACTTTTAATAAAAGGGGATTTATTTCATTAGTTCTTCAGAGGAAAGGCAGCTAACTTTCAACTGAGGTTCTTTTTTACATGGGAAGGCACAGGGTGATCTCTGCTGGTCTTCTCTCCAGGGCTCTGGGTTCCAACAACTTTCCCTAGGGTGATTTCTTTCTGCATCTCCAAAGGCCTGGGCTGAGCTGTGAGTGCTGAGATGAAGTATGCTGCGCTGCTTGGGCTGTGCTACATTGAGCTCTCTCATTTAAGCACCAGCCAGTTAAATCAAACATCATTCATTGCAGCAGGCACGCCTCCTAGCTGACTGCAGTTGTAATGAGCAACAGATGAAGTTCATGTACCATTGGCTCATGTCCACAGCAATAGAACGAGGTACCTTCACCTGGCCAAGTTGACAACTGAATCTAACTACCACAGTCCCCTTGAGGGAATGGTGAGAGAGGGGGAAAATTCAATTTCCCCAAGTGGAGAATTCTTGATATTCCCACAAGCAGTAGGGACCACCAAAGCAACAGGCTGAGCCCCCAATCTTGGGGTTTGTACATATGAAATCTAACCCCGCAAAGGATAGTCTAAGCCTACTTAAAATAGGCATAAGAGTCACCCCCAAGAGAACCTCTTGTTGCTCAGATGTGGCCTCTCTCAGCCAACACGACAAGCAAACTGACTACCCTCCCCCTCTCGACGTGGGGCATGACTTCCAGGGGTGTGGACCTTTCTGGCAATGTGGGACATAAATCCTAGTATAAGCTGGGACTCGACATCAAGGGATTGAGAAAACCTTCTTGACCAAAAAGAGGAAGAGTGAAATGAGACAAAATAAAGTGTCAATGGCTGAGAGATTCCAAACAGAGCCAAGAGGTTATCCTGGAGGTTATTCTTATGCATTAAATAGATATCACCTTTTTAGTTAAGGTGTAATGGAGAGGCTGGAGGGAACTGCCTGAAAATGTGGAGCTGTGTTCCAGTAGCCATGTTTCTTGAAGATGCTTGTGTAATGATATAGCATTCACAATGTGATTGTGTGATTGTGAAAACCTTGTGTCTGATGCTCCTTTTATCTACCTTGTCAACCGGCGAATAAAACATATGGATTAAAAATAAATAAATAATAGGGGGAACAAATGTTAAAATAAATGTAGTAGATTGAAATGCTAGTGATCAATGAAAGGGAGGGGTAAGGGGTATGTATGTATGAATTTTTTTCTGTTTTCTTACTTCTTTTTCTGAATTGATGCAAATGTTTTAAGAAATGATCATGATGATGAATATACAACTATGTGATGATATTGTGAGTGATTGATATGTATCAAGAATGGAATGATCATATGGTACGAATGTTGGTGTTTGTATGTTGTTACGTTTAATAAATAAATTTTAAAAATTAAAAAATTTAAAAAAAGAAGTCATCAGTCAGTGTTAGAAAAAATGCCACACTTGAAAGTGAATAAACTCTTACCCAATTGCGGAGAAGAAAATAATTTATTCACCATTTTGCAAGAACAGGCACCCAGCCAAACAAAATGGTGGCTGGTACACCAAGTAAAAGAAAAACAAAATTATTATACTTGTGCCTATACCCTGTTTCTCTACTGATTGGATAGGTTGCAGCCTATCTGAATAGTCTAATTCAAATTTCCAGCGGAAGGTAATGATCCTGGCCGTTACTTATTTAAACTTGCTTCTACCTGTTTGGTGCCAATTCTAGGCTTACATCAGAGGTGCTCTCTTTCCCCGCCTGCAAAACCAGTTTGAGTTATTCTACAGCCCTTTCCTGTGCCATCTTGTGTGAAAGCTAAACTTAATTTTCTTACAGTCGTACCTTTAACATTGTACTGGAAATGTACTTAGCTAGATCACCCATCTGATTAAGTATTGTGTCTACTTTTCACATTACTGCAGGTAACAGCATTGCTAAACATCCTACCACTACATAACAAGGACGCCCTTTCTTCCACTTTCCAAACACATTTTCCTCATTTTGTTTTAAACCCTCACATAAATCCTCCTCAGGTCAGCAGGATTCTACTAACAGTTTCTCCAAGACTTTCCAGGTTTTCACTAGCGCTCTTCTCAAATTCCTTCCAACTTCCGCCCACTGCCTAGTTCCAATGCCATCCCATTCTTGATAACAAAATCTGTATCAGTTCTCTATTGCTGCATAACAAATTACCCCAAAACTTGGAGTCATCTTCAGTACTGAACCACACTTGGAATTGGCACTGTCTTCTCATTAAGGTTAGCAACAGCTGTAAGCCATCTTCAGGATGCTCAGCAAGCAGTAGATGTAGAAAAGAGGGGAGTCATCAAATGGGCTTTGCCGCCAAAACTGTTTTGTGTTTCTAAGTAGAACTTAAAGACATAAATGGCATATTCCAAAAATAAATAGTTATCTGCTATTATGTGGGTGAGAGTTCTGAAGTCAGTAGAAATGTGAACTCTATACAAGTGAGGAAACAGATCCAGAGAGGTAAAGAAACTTGGTAAAGATTACCTATGTAGAATGTGTCTGAATTAGGATTCAAATTCAGAGATAGCTGACTCTGTCCTATCATGTTGCCTGTAGTATGAGTGGGTGATAACTCCAAATTGCTTCAGTGCCACCTAGTAAATTTCCAGCTTCTGGAATTCATTTCTAACCCACTACAAGCTCTTCTATCAAAATAGAAGAACTGAGTTTGGTAAGATTCTTAACAGACTGAATTTAATTTCAAAAAAGCCTCTGGAGGTTGACAAGAGAACAAGGTAGAATTTCTAAGCCCCCTGCTTTAGAAAAGTTATATGCTCCCCCTCAGCTGGTCCCATCTTATGTAATTAGACTGTCATTGTA
The DNA here is from genome assembly GCA_004026745.1 of Myrmecophaga tridactyla. Lineage (NCBI taxonomy): Eukaryota > Metazoa > Chordata > Mammalia > Pilosa > Myrmecophagidae > Myrmecophaga > Myrmecophaga tridactyla. The sequence goes on along the minus strand of PVIY010000833.1, from coordinate 151,449 downwards.
ATGACTGATTTCATTTTCCCCAACAAGCTCCTGCGATCACCTAAATCTCATCTCATGCTGTTATCATATTAGCCAACATCTTATCCTATTAAAGTCAGTACAGTGAAATATGATATTCCCCTAGCCTATCCCAGCTCTGCCAAAACAGAAAGAATGACTCCCTTACAGCTGGGCCTGACTCTTTCTGTTCCTCAGAAGGCTATTGGAGAGGGGATATACAAAATACTTCCATTTTTATTTCATTCAGTGCTTACGAGTGAATGGTTCACTGCTTGGTAATATAATGCTATAAACATTCCTGCCACTTAAAAGTAAGTACATGTGAAAAGAACCCTAGATAAGCTCTGATCTGGATATTTTTTAATTACATCATTTTCAGAATGTTACTTAGAAACAGTGTTGAATAGCTCTTTTACCAATAACAATAATACAAAATGCCTCATTTCCGTAACCACCATATCTTTCACTCCAAAAATTCTAAAGATTCCATTGACACTTGATTCAGTTTTCTTCATCCACTTTCTACAAAGTCCCTGCTGATAGATGCCTCCATTTGATGGTGTGGAAACTAAAGGCCAAGCGATTTATTTTAAAGAACATCCAGCCAGTTAGAGTTAATCTCTTACTTCCTCCCTCGTCTTTAAACCACCTCCCTAGACCCTGGATGATGATGACTCATTTTGGCAAAGTGATGCTTTTCAAACTCTTCTCCTCGAAAGCATTTTCTTTGAGGTGGTCTTAGCTTTTATTTGAGTGGGCTGCAGGAAATGAAGACAGACACTTAGTCATCTGTGTTTGGGAGTGCGAACAATCCCTAAATTGGCCTTCCGTTACTGCAGTTGGGAAAGTAGTCATCTATGGACTAGAGCTAATGAAGACTTTCTATTTCAGTGGCCAGTATACTACCCTTGTAACTCAGGGATCATTAGGGAAAATCTCCCTGAAATTTTTTTTCTCCATTTATTTATTTATTTGGGAACTCAGAAACAGATAATCAAGCTATTCATAATGCTCAATTTGCAGCATATCTCTAGTCCATACAGTACATTTTTCTTATTTCATTTCACGTTAACCTAACCTGATTTTATTTCTGTATCTCCAATCCCACTCCCATTCCCCCAACTTCTTCCCCCAGAAACTCTCTCTAATGTATTTGATAAAAGTACTTGACTATGTATGTATTTTTAAATGTTCTGTTATTTTGTAGATGCATGCATTAAGCTTTACATAAATATTTGGCACTTAAAAATGCTTTCTGTTTCTTTCTTTCTTTTTTTCTAACCCACTGTTGTGATTGTTACTATCTTGGTTCTTCACTCCTTACCAATATTTGGTGGTAACCGACTTTCCAATTTTCATCAATTCAATGGGTATAACATAGTAACTCATTGTGGTATTATTTTCTTCATCTTGAATTATTAATGAAGATGCATATCTCTTTATATACTTACTCTGTGAATAGCCTATTCTTAACTTTTGCTATTTTTGATTGAGCTCTCTGCCATTTTCTTGCTGTTTTGCAGGAATTTCTTGTACCTTCTAGTTATTAATCCTGGTCAGTTTTAGACATTGCAAATACCCTCACCCAATCTGTCACCTGAGAATTAACATTGTCTATAGTGGCATCTTTTTTGAATAGAGATCTTATATTTTGATGTAGCTGAATCCATTCTGTTTAAGAAGTCTTTGTCCAGCCCAAAGTCATAAAGATAGATCTTATGCTTTTATCTTTATGGATTTATTGTTCAAATTAAGATGTATCTGGAGGTCACCTTCACATGTGATTTGAGGTAGGCATCTGTATTAGTTAGGATTCTCTAGAGAAACAGAATCAACAGGGAACACTCTCAAATATAAAATTTATAAAAGTGTCTCACGTGACCGCGGGACCACAAAGTCCAAAATCCGAAGAGTAGGCTGTGAAGCCGACGATTCCCATGGAGGGTCTGGACGAACTCCACAGGAGAGGCTCACCAGCCAAAACAGGAAGAGCCTGTCTCTTCTGAATCCTCCTTATAATAAGGCTTTCAGTGATTAGATTAAGCATCACTCATTGCAGAAGACATGCCCCTTTGGCTGATTACAAATAGAATCAGCTGTGGATGCAGCTGACATGATCATGATTTAATTCTATCAAATGTCCTCATCGCAACAGACAAGCCAGCACTTGCCCAGCCACCACTTGGCCAAGTTGACACATGAACCTGACCATGACAGCATCCATCTTTAATTTTCTCTGTATTGTGAGTCAGTTTTCTCAATATCCTTACTCAATTTATAATCCTAAACATGAATGAATTTTGTACTGTGGGTGGTATCATAACAAAGTGACTAAGATTAGAAAGTGAGGGGCAGGTACAGAGGGTGTATTCCCCCTAAGCATGTTCCCTAAAAGTGGTGCCTTTTCAAAAGCTATATTGAGGAAATATGTTTGCATAGTATCCTTTAGACTATAATGACAAGGCATTAGAGGCATGGAATTAGAGGAGTAAAAGGCTCCAGTTCAAGAAAACAGGTAGGCTACAGATGTAATCAAAAAGAGGAAGAACCATTCTGAAAATTCTTGATGCAGCCTCTTCTGCTGAGGGTGGGGTGAGGAGTGAGAATGAGTAGTTGTAGGGTTGGTGTTAGCAGCAAATTCATTTATTCATTCATTTAATACATGTTGGTTGCTTTCCATGGGCCAGGTACTCTTTTAGGCTCTGACAATGCAGCCACAAAGCAAAGCCAACAAGAGCGCTGTTGACAGGTGCACTCACATTACTAGTATAAGTTGATATTCTTCCACTTCCAGTTCCACCTCCATGCTACCACCAGAATAATTTTTTAAATGTAAATTTAATTAATGTACACTCATATCTTGAACACCCATTAGTAGAATTCTGTTGCCTACAGGGGACTTGGCATAGTATACAAGGTCTTCTATGATATGTCTTCTCTCTAATTTCATCTCTTGCCACTCCACCAAATCTATGCCTTGGTTTCCAATAGGGCAAAGCATTGTATGTGCTCAAAATTAGGTGACCCAAATATAAAGTAATTCCCCCATTGTCTCATGGGAGGATCCCCCAATAAAAGCTTTTATGGCCAATTTAAATGTATAAATGTTTGGAGATATAGTTGAAAATATAAATGTCTACTTGAAATATTTAATGTATTAATTTAAACATATTTTAAATGAGATATTCCATGAAATATTAATTTATATATATATATTTTGCATGGGCAGTCACTGGGAATTGAACCTGGGTCTCTGGCATTAATTTATAAATAATTTTATGCTTCTAAAGTTTTATGAAATAATTTTATTCCAACTCTTGATGGGTGGTACTAATAATAGTGTCTTTTCATCATTAATAGAGCCACTTGTTTGAGTCATTGAACACAGTTTTTCAGAGCATACTCTCTTCATAGCTTTCTATGTTTTTTGAAACGTTTTTTACAATTTTTGGAACTGTGAATGATGCCTACCTTGGAATTTTTATCACAAGTCACATAAATCCCTTCATGGAAAAACTGGACACTTAAAAATGTCCCCAATAGGTGTATATATGTATTCTTCACAATGTAACCATGTGCCATGTTGGTGTTTTTCAAAGTGGTCTTGAAAAGGCTTGTTTATGATGACATGTACCACTTCAAGTTGTGCGGACACACCCCAGGGCAGGGATAAAACTAAATGTGAATCAAATCAACGCCCCTGCCCCAACCCCCACCCCCACCTTCTTTCTCTCTCTCTCAGCTGATTTCATCCATACACACCCAAAAGTAATGTTTCTTCTCCAAAGGGTAGGTTTTTTTTAATTCAAAATAAAGTAACTGGGAGATCACCTGTTAAATGAGAAAGTTTGGAAGAAATAAAATATAAGGTGGCCCTTTTCTGTAAGATAATTTGGGGGGAAAAAATCTTGGTCACCAGGGGCAACTGGTTTCTATGGGTTCCTGAACACGCCATGCCGTTTCATGTCTCCAAGCCTTCGCACTTGCTGTTCTCTCTGCCTGAAATACTCTCCCTCATATCCTCTCTCAACTGCTGCCTACCGCTGTGCCCAGCAAGACCTCTGATTTGTGCTTCATAAAGCAGAAAACTATTGTTTGTCTCCTTTACTGAGCAGTGAACTCCTTAAGAGCAGGGGCTATGGCCCCTGATCCTGGTGCCCTCAGCACTCATCGCAGCATCAAGTATCTCTTCCTCGAAACGTGAAGTGGTGAGCTGAGAATGACACATTATCAAAGGAGCTACCTGGTAATTCATCATCCAAACTCGGATATCCCTGAGAGTGGAAGGGTACCTACTGACACTTATGCCAGGACAAATGCTAGGCAAAGACCAAAACTGTGCTGGGTAAACTGAAATGGATGGTCATCTTATTAAGGTGACCAGGGGAGATTGCCTTAGATTTCTGGTTCCCGAATCATCCTTATGATCAATACTTTACCTTTCCTGGATCCACCTTCTCTCCTGTTTATGATTTCTTTCCCACTTTTCCTTCCCTTCCTTTTTTTTCTCTCTCTCCTCTTTCAGCAAGGCTCATATGAACTTGTGAAATTACAACGCTACAGTTCTCATTCTTCACAAGACAATGAATCCTGATGTGTAGTGTGCAGTATGTGGGGGTAGGGTGGGAAGTGTCTTGACACCTCTTGTGAAGGAGAAAGATCTAAAACTGTTTTTTCTTTTTTTAAATTATTTCCCTCACCAGAATGAACCCTGGTGAACTAGAGCAAATGCTCAACAAGAAAAAATTCTTAGAGTGATCCAAACATGTTTACTCTGGCTTCATTATGTGTGCCAGTTTGAAATTGTTGTGTCCCTCAGAAAAGCCATGTTCTTTATTCCTCATTCAATATTGTAGGGTGGGATCTTTTTTATTTAGTTATTTCCATGGAGACGTGACCCACCCAATTGTGGGTGTGACCTTTTGATTAGGTGGTTTCCATAGAGATGTATCTCTACCGAAGCACCCATTGGTTGCTTACTGGAATCCTTTAAGAGGGAACCATTTTGGAAAACATTTTAGAGCCCACACAGCCAGAGACCTTTAGAGACACAAAAGGAAAATGCCCCTGGGGAAGCTTCTAAAGTTTGAAACCAGAAGCCAGGAAAGAAAACTAGCAGATATTGCCATGTGCCTTCCCAGCTTACAGAAAATCCCTGAATGCCATCGGCCCTTTCTTGAGTCAAGATATCTTTCTCTGGATGCCTTAGTTGGACATTGTTATGGCCTTAGAACTGTGAAGTTGCAACTTATTAAATTTCCTTCTTAAAAGCTGTTCCACTTCCAGTATATTGCATTCTGGCAGTTTTAGCAACCCCAAACATCCTGAAATCCATCTTGATCTGAGAGCACATTTTAAGAGATAAGATGCAGAGTTAGGCTGAATTGAATCACAGCACTGTGCAGGAAAGGAAAACTTGATTTGTTGTGGAAATGCCCTTGCATGTCAGTGGAAGCTATGTAACATGACTGTTAAAGAACAAGACTTTCAGAACCTGACAGATATTTCAATCTTGGCTCTACCACCTACACAGCTGGGTAACTCTGAACAAGTTATTTAACCTCTTTAACCTCAATTGCTTTATCTATAAAATGGGAGTCATGTCAAATCTGCTTGGTAGGCTTGTTGTAAAGATTGATAATGCATTTAGCATTGTGTCAAGCACACAGTAAGCGCTCACTCAATGCATATTATCACATTAAATACAAAAAGCAAAATGTTACAAATGCTCCTATTTTGTCATGATGGAAATAGTATTGGCAGCTCCAGCATGGTGCAATGATCAGAGCAGTGTATTGAAAATGTAGAGATCTGAGGTCCAGTCATGCCTCTGCCACAATTTAATGTTTCTGGTTCTTTGGTCTTCTCTGTGAAATGAGTAAGGTGGAGCAGACAATCCCTGTTTCAGTTACCTATTCCTGTTTCACACCCCACTCCAAAAAGCAATGTGTGAAAACAGCAAGGATTCATTGTTTTCAGGATCTTGGTGGCTGTCTGGGCTAAGCTGGATGGTTCTTCTGCTCCTTATGGTGTTAGCTAGAGTGATGCCTGCAGCTGCTTTCACCAGGGTGCTCAGCTGGGGCTGGAACATCCAAGAAGGTCTCCTTCACATATCTGGCAGTTGGTGCTGTCGTCTGATGCTGTCATCTGGATAGTCTCAGTTCTACTCTGTATGTACTTTCATACTCTAGGGCCTCACACTCCCTGTGGGCTCTCCAGAGAGATAACCTGGACATCTTCACATGATAGCTGGGTTCCAAGAGGGCAAAAATGGAAGCTTCAAAGCTTCTTAAGGCCTAGGCCCAGATGTCACAAAGTGTTACTTCCACTGTAGAACACTGGTCAAAGCCAGTCAGTGGCCAGCCCAGACTCAAAGGGAGGGGGAGAAAGACTCTACCTGTTGATGGGAGGGATGGCAGAGTCATATCACAAAAGGACACTCAGGGTGAGAGGCATTGTTGTGTCTATCTTTCAAAGTAATCTACCACTATCCCTATGGTGCCTGCTGGCATTGACAACCCCTGATTAAACCTAAACCTCTAAGTCAATCTCACTCCTTTTCAGTTTGGTATATTGACTCTGTGAAAATACAGTGAGTGCCTAGTATTTTCCAGATGCTGAAATGCTCTCTGTTCTCAGTTTAGTGCCAACAGAAATCATTCTTTTTGCCTCCTAGTGTCCTCTCGGCCTCCTTCTTATAACCGAATTCCACAATTTCCATCCAGGGAACTAATGCAAACACAGCTACTTTCAAGTCAGCTGCCATTCCCCATTCATCCTTACTAACAGAACCCTGATCCCCCCACCGCCACCCCCACCCCAGATATTTAGACATCAGCATCCTCGGTCCTGGGACAGGAATCTTCATGGTGCCAAATCAATCATGATAATTTCATCACCTTTTGCCAGTAGTTGTTTTTGAGGTGTACATGTGACCCAGTTCTAGCTAATGAGAAATCAAAGCAAGTCTGGGGTGGGGGACAGGTTGTACAAAATAATTTAACCTTGCCAAAAGAGAATCTGGCCTTTACTGTCAGATTCTGGGAGGTAATCGATAAACCCTTGGAAGATCATACCTGACAGGAGAACCTTTGTTCACCTGGGCCCTAGGGCGAGCCATTAGTAACAGTGTGGTTTAGGATGGGGCTTTAGATCACATGGAATCAGCTCAACCTCCTGAGGAGCTAGAAACTGAGATCAGCCACGTGGGTAGGAACCCCAGTAAACACTCACAGCCCTTCTCTACCTTGTATGAAAGTTACTCATTCACTCCACAAGTATCTACTGAGTTCTACATGCCAAGCCTGGTAATTGCTGTCATGGACTTGGCAATGAGTGAAACAGTCATTTCCCTGCCCTCAAGGAGGCATGTGCTCTATGGCAAACGGGATTTTATGAAAATTTATTTGGTAATGGGCAGGGAATATACCAATAAGAATTAGAAGATGCAAGTCAGGGTAGCTGTAGGGAAGAGATATGGGACAGAGACCTAGGAAGAGAGTAAGCAGCAATAGAATATGGTCAGAAAAGTAGCAGGAGGATTGGTTAATTGGAGCAAGAGTTGGGAGAGCAGCTGTTTGGAACTCCACATGAGACACAAGACCTGAAGTTAGGTTGGTCTGGCTTCTCTGGGTGTGGGCTCTGGGAGGAGGGCAACGTCAGTTTGGGTAGCAGGGGCTGTGAAAAGGGGACAGGAGTGAACACTTCGCAGGTGTCAAGCACTGGGCCATCCCCTTTATATAGTGATGCTTCAGCATCACAGCCTTTTAAGAGATGTCGTTAGTCCCCTTTTACAGAGCAGGAAATAAAGGCTCATAGAGTTTAATGACCTCAAACACATTTACACAATAAGTAAATGGCAAAACAAAATTTTATTTATTAACTTAATTAAATTAATTTATTTCTTTACCAACCAAGGAGCCACAAATCCTCCCTGTCTCTTGTGCTGTGTTGGCTTAGTTGTTTTGATATCTATGTTGACCTCACGTTATATATTATTTGGGGGAGAGAACTGTTTGGGCTGATTTACTCAGAGCAGTGCATCAGGAAGCTTAATGCTTAGTGCCGTATTTCATCAAATCTTAGACACTATAAATTATAATATGCACCATTATTTTACACAGCACTAAGAAAGAAAAACTGCTAGAGATTTTAAGGCGCATCATAACCTAAGAGGTGTCAAAATAGGATCTTTGTGTCCATAAAAAAGAGTAATTATTTTTTTGACAATGTTGAAAAAGTTGTCAAATTTCAGTTTGCTGGTCTATTCATAGGCTTATACAAGATTTAGGCTTCTTAAATTTTAGCCCAGACAGTTTAAAAATGTCTCAAGTAAATTCACTTTGAGCAATTCCTTTGGAGGTTTATATTGTCCAAAATACAGTACTATCAGAAATGTCTGCACAAACATCAGTAAAGATATATACCATTTATTATGTGCTGGGCCCTGTGCTAAATGCTTTAAATACACTATCCCTCTTGATTTTTCATGACAATCTCATGAATAATTAGGTTTTTACTATTGCCAGTAACAGAAGAGAATATTGAGGCTCATAGAAGCTTCGTTACATGTCCAAGGCTGCCAGCTACCAAATGGCAGGGATAAGAGTTGAGTCCCTGACTGGGGCTTCCACGCTTGTGCCTTGAAACACTCTTTCTCATATAAGCAAAAACAAGAGGGGAAAAAAAAGGCCTCTATTTTCCTTTTAAAAATATTCCCTGGCCTTTGGATCATATACTGAATATCTGCTTTTGCTCAGTGTTTCTGAGTACTTACCCAGTTATCCCCCGACTAAGTGCTTTTACCTCCCAGTACTTAATTTTTCTTGTTCTTTTACAAATTATTCTCCAGAATTGTAATCATTTTGGCTTGCTTTTCTGACTACCTAACCAAAGACATGCCCTGGAATTGCAGTCAGAAAAATGCCCTGAAAACTTAGAATAATAATAATAGTAAAAGCCTTTTATAGTCCTTTTGATCTACACAGGAAATTAGAAAACACCACATACTTAACAGGAAAAATATTTGAAACGAAATGAAAAGGAGGTTTACTGTTATTTAGATTTTGATTAAAAAATATTTATCCCTTATCTAAGGCTCGGGGACACTGGAAATGAAGGAGCTTTATGGAACTCCAATGATCTTCTCTTATGACGTTATATTACCATTTCCTAAGCCTATGGTCAAATACAATAGCTTTATAAAAGCTGTGATTCGGTTAGAAAGAGGAATGAATTTTTCTGCCATAGGAGCCCTCGTGAGAGATGAGAGAAGACCACAGTCCTGCGCACGGGAAGAAACACCCCCAAAAGAAACTATGGGCTGTGGATGCCAGGGGCCCCCACCCCCACCCCCAGGGACTGCCCTTCCTCCTTGGAGCCAAGCTGGCCTGAATTCACTGCCTAAGAGCCCGGGGTTACTAATCGGCCAGGCCATTTAGAGAAGGAAAATGAACAAAATAGAAAAGGAGGTTCTATGGGCTGCAGTTTGTTTAGGGGGTACAGCTGCTTGTGTCCTGTCTCCACTTCTGATGGAATGCCAATAATCACAACTACTCACAATGCAAGCATTTACTACGGACCAGGCACTGTCCTAATAACACGGTCCATTTGTTACATCATTTAATCCCCTCAATGACACCGGGAGGTAGATACTATTATGATTTGCACTTTACAGGTGAGAAAACTGAGGCAGTGAAAGCAACTTACCGATGTTTACACCGTGAAGTGGAGGAGTTGGGATTTGAACCGACATTTTGTCTCCAGAGCCCGAGAACTCAGCTGCTATACTATACAGCTCAGCACCCACCTGCCTCTGGCGGCAGGCCATGCATGCACTCTGGAGGCTAGTTAGGGGTGGGAGGGAGAGAGCCTCCCAGAGAACCAATAACTTCAGTGCAGCCTGAGAATAGAGGGATTTGGAAGGAAATTGTTTTGGGGCCTCCTGACAGAGGCAGTGCTGGCTTCCTTTGAAGGGAGAGAAAATGAAGCAATTTCAAAGAGTTGAGTGAGGTTAGAGGTCAAGACTAAGCTACCGTAGCTAAGTGAGGTAGAAATGCAAGGCTGTCATTGCTAAAGTGACAAAATAGAATATCAGGACACATTCAAAACAACCTCACACAATTAATATGGAAATTAACTGTTGCTATTTCTGAGGCATTTTTGCCAGCTGTGTGAGGAACATATGACATCATGAACAATTACTGATGAAATAACAGGATGAGGAATTGAGACTTGGGGCAACCATGTGACCTTGGCCCAGTTACTTAACCTCTGCAAGCATTAGTTCCTTCATTTGTAAAGTGGAGATATTAATAGTGTTTACCTCTTAGTGTTCTTGCGAGGATTAGATGATGGTAATGCAGGTAAAGTGCTTGGCACAATGCTCAGTGCACAGAAAGTACCCAACATATGTTAATTCTCCCTCCGGCTCTCCTGTCAATTCCACCTGCTATAAAACTGGGTCCCATCTGTCAGGAGGGAAATAATTATTTACCCGTGAAGGGAAGCCTTTGAATACCAATCATCCAACAAATATTCGTTGAGTCCCTTAAGGATGAATGTTAGATAATTGATGGGGAGAACCCCACGGATCAAAAGGGTCCCAGGTGAGAGGAGGAGCAAGTGCGAAGTCTCAGAGTAAATGCGGAAGGAGGCCTGTCACAGAGCTGAATGCAAAAATGGTCCAGTTTGGCTGGAGCTCAGAGAGTGGGAGGCGGCTGGTGTCAGAGAAAGAACCAGAAGTGGGAATAGAGAGGTCTTACAGCCGCGTTCTGGAAGCCGGCTCCTCAGGCGAGGCCCAGAGTTTAGCAGCAGCCTCAGAGCACTGCAAAAAAGTCTAGCGTTAGGTTTCAGAATGGTGGAATCCTGTGTTTGTGTGTGTGAGTGTGTGTGTGTATTTCTTTGTTACTATATGTAGCCAGGTTCAATTGGGAAAACAAAGGCAGTTGGATGTATTCCAAAACTGAAAGGTTATATAGAGAGAATTTGAGTTTTATAAAACTGGGGTGGAGGGAGGGGACTAGAGGAGCTGAGGTCAGGGAAGCAGCCTCTGACCATCTAATCTGGCTGCCCCAAAGCAGGGGACTCTCAAGGGTCTGCCAGGGAGTCACTGTGGATTTGTCTGCCCACACATTTGCCTGCAACTACTACAGGAGAAAAAAAATGGCCTCTCCTATCCCTCCTTCCAAATTCCACACAAGGGCTTCTTCTCTGCCAGCTTGAACCTGAAACCACGCAGGGAAGGAGGTTCTGGAGAAATCTCTGAAAGGCAGACAGAGCATCAGTAAAACATCTCACTATACAAGAGATGTACAATGTATTTATCAAGTCTGAGACACACTATTATTTTATGTGCCGCAAAGAAAGAAAAAAAATGCTGTGATTAAACAGGCACAATGCTTTCTGGTCATCCAAAGATAGACACATCACATCTCACAGATGTAAACATGTAGGCAAAAAAGTGCCTCTTATAATTGAAAAATGATAATTAAAAAAAAAAAAGTTAGCCACTGGCCTTTTCAACTGATGTCTTAACTTCCAAAAGAATACTTGCCTTAAGGAAACTGAGACAGCTTTATAACCCCACTCTTTGTCAGAACTGAGAAACCTACGTCTTTCTATTGGGTATAAACATAGCAGTGGAATTGGATACGTGTTCAGCTTTACAAGATATTGCTGACCCTTGAGTATTAGGTACAAAAGAAGCTTCCTTGGCTTTGTCCCTCTAGAGACCACAACAGCCCTGCTCAGGAACTTTTTTTCAAAGAAGCTTCCAGACGAGGACTTGAACCCCGGACACATTCTGGAGAAAAGAAAATGGCTTTCATGTAAGCAGCTGAGCAAAGAACGGAGCAGCAGGCACATTCTCTCCAGGCAGAAGGAAGAGTTAGGTGCAGGGATGTGCTAGTTAAGTGCACTAATGCTCGGCTGCAACTGAGAAGACTTTCCACTGGAAATGTCCTTTGGGAGGGTTAGTTCTTCCTTCACCTTATTTGGCACCTTGTTACCTGGGCAGATCCAAAGTTTCGGGTTTCAGGGGCCTCTATATATTTTGCATCCATGGCAACGCATGCTTTACATACCATTTTATTCCAAATAATGGGAGATTAAACACTTGATGCAGGGCAGTGTCAGGTTTCAGGCTGAAGGGTGGGAGAGGGGGGCAAACCTGTGTCTCCAAGTGGCAATATGTTGTAAGGAATGCCTAATGAACGCACTTAAGGAAAAGTGTTGATAGAAGGTCTTGTTCTTTGGCCGGCATAAAAAATATCTCTTACTGCCTGCTTCCCTCAGCCTTCCCCACCCTTGCACTCTGATTGCATCTCAGAATGTAAGAGACACACACACACACAGAGCAATTCTAAGGATGAAGCAGAATAATAATAAAACAAACCAGTCTTTAGAAGGGAAGACGTTTGGGGGGCTAACTGGCAGAATCAGGATGGTAGGCACTCAATAAATGTTTGGTGAATGAATGAATAAATGAATAAATGAATGCAGGCATGCACTCCTCAAGAGGGAAAAGGTGACATTGGGGATTGGATTTCGTTTTTTGCCACAGTTTCCTTATGATGACTCTTAATGACTTAATTCTGTGATTAACTTTATATCCTAATAAAGCACTTTTAACAATTAGGGGCTGCCTTTCTGAAGTTGTATTTTAAATTAATTAGGTGGTATATCTAACAGCTCCCACCATCTGTTAATGCCAACAAGTACAAATGGCAGGTGGGGAGGTGCAGTCCTGCACCTATCTCTTTTGAAGTTTTGTATTTCAAAACTTTAACAATCCTGCCTATCTCTTTTGAAGTTTTGTATTTCATTTTTGTTGATTTGTTTTTGTTTTATTCTCGCTCCCTATCAGTATCAAAAGAGAAGGGAAGACTGGCTGGTGGAACTGGAAGGACAAGAAATCAAGTTCGGTGTGAAAAGCAAACAAATTTAAGGTTCTCTCCTCTTTTTTGTCTCTTTTGATGTTGAAATCATTGCCATTAGAGTTTTGCATTTACAGAGGCGTCACTGGCTCCACAGAGGGGAGACCAGGCTCTTGCCACAGTGTTTGGTTTAGGATTAAAAGTCTCTACTCCTTGTCATTTAAATGGAATGTTACGTTTGGGTGCAGTTTTTTTCTTTTCCTAATAAATGTATAAAACACACTCACACTCACGAAAGTGTGAATGCTTAATATTTAGAAAGACAAGTCTGGCAGGTAGAAATGAGCTCTTTTGACAAATCTCTATTTATTGTGTTACTTTACCAACAAAGGCTCAAATGCTAACCAGCTTTGTGAATAATTTGTAGATGGGAATGTGATCATTTTTCTAAGTCAGCCGGTGGGCTCAGTTTGTCGCACTCCCCACGTAAAAATAAATTCTCTGGCTGACTGTGAACATACCGATACTTGCTGCAAGTGAAGCAAACTTATGGGGACCATTAAAGTGCCAGGGCATTGGAAAATAACAGTGAAGTGACTGCTGATTTGCATTTATATCATAAAATAACCTGTCACCTTCAATTTATCACAGTAATTGGTAGCAGAGGAGAATGTTTGATGCTTATACTTGGTTCAAAGCCACCTTTCCTCACCTCCCAGTCCCTGCCTCTCCCTGCCCTGAAAGAATAAGGGGTGTATTCCTAGAGATGAGCAATCTTGGTTCTTTTCCATATCACTGGAGATTGAGAAATAAGATGCATCAATATATTCAAAGAAATTAATAATAATGACTAATATACATTGTGTTTATTTTAAGCTGGGTACCATGCTAATCAATTTCTTTCATAAAGCAGTTAAATCTCCCAATAATCCAGTGAGGTAGCTGCTATTATCCCCACATGATAGATAGGGAAACTGAGGCACAGAGAAGTAAGAAATTTGCCCAAGTTCCTATAACCAGTAAGTGGTGAAGCCAGGATTTCTTACTGCGCAGGCAGTAAGAGCCCAGAGCCCATGATCTTATGCCACACTTAATGCTATACTGCCTGGCTTAAAGGGTAATATGAATCCTAATGATATATATTGGGATGACATCAATTTCTGGGGAAAGCACATATCCCCAAGATCTTCAGACCCATAAGAAAAAACACAGTGAGAATGGCACATCATTACCATTTTCAAACCAAGAAAGAGACCCAGCTGGGGGTAAATAAGTCATTCCAACTGGGTTTAGAAAAATAACCAGTGGTTTGTGATCATTACAATGCAGTTTGGGCTTGGCTTTCTTGATCATGATGGAATGCTTTGAATCCTGCAATTCTATTTCGATAAGTTGACCAAAGCCACCCATGACAGATAGCTGCATCTTTATTGGGGAAATTGTCCAGGTCTTTCTCCATTTGGTTATTATCAGAACACACTATATTTTAGTTCTGTGCATTATAAGTTGAAGTCTTCTATTGATGAATTCTAAAGTACTTCTGAGCTTGGGTTTCCCATGTTTCAGAGAACAGGTAAATTCTGCTCCATCTAACCCTGGTTTATGAAGGCTCTGAGAGGGTTGCACTTTTTTTCAAGCATTTTGGGGGGGTGTAAATTATACTGCGCTTGACAACAGGCAGAAAGCAAAGCTTACGTCCTTGCTATTTCACTGCAGTAGAACTTGGGCGATTTACTAGAACTCTCTGATCTCCAATTTCTGACTCTGTCCAGGGAAGCTGATGATACCTCCCTGAAGGTTAAGTAGTTACAGCAAGTGCATACGTTTAACTAATATTTGTAGGAGAGTTACAGCTTATGGAAATGAATATGCAAGCTGTCTTTCATTCGCTTCATACTTTGTAAGCATTTTGATCATGTGCACTGGGCTGAATGTCTTTTTACATATTAGTTGGGGTCAGCAGAGGTGCTGAGAGGTGCCATGGGGGAGTCTCAGGTGCTCTTGCGGGAAGGCCCCACCATCAACCCCCCAAATCAGTTCAGTGACCTGCAAGGCAGCCCCGTAAAAACAAGGGTACACTATTCAGTCACTTAGGTCCTCTGACGCCTGCCTTTCCTTCCTGTAGATGGTTGACAGATTGCCAGAGTAGGGGAAATTAATCCCAAAGATATTAGTATGCAAACCAGAATGGGGAACAATATGGATTAAAACTGTTTTTCTCTACTGTTTTGCTATAGATATGTGGCTGAATGTGACACATATCCCTCTCCCACCCCCCCCTCCTCTTCTGTCTGCCAAGAGTTGAGGGCTGCGGTGTGTTAACCCTTCCCAAACCAGCATCAATGACTTCCTCAAAGCATTCAGTGTTTCAGCAGCCCTGCCTCTGAGCAGTAAATTAGCTGAGAAGCTGCCAGTCAGTTGATGACATCAATTGTACCATAACTGACAGACACTGAAAAGTCTCATTATCACCAATAACAGGAGCACCTTATCCATATCATACCTGTCAAGGCAGTCAGGTTGGGTTGTGCATGTATCTGGCAAAACTCATCTCTAGCATCACACACAAGGAGAATCCTGCACTCTGGTGAAGCACCTCATCCACTCAACTCAGTCCCCCGGAAGAAGCTGGAGGAGAAGATCAGCCAGTAAATACTATCCAGAAACCAAACTCATTACTATGTTGATGTAGCTTTTAACCTGTTCCTGATCTTAGCAGAGAGGTAAGCTTTTCAGTGAGAAAACTGTTGATTCAGTGGATCATGAGAAAGTGACAGGGACTTAGGTGGGAGCCATCTGAGCTGTGTCATTGCAGTGCAGCCCTCTTCACTTTGCAGAGTCATCTTCCTGAGTTGTCCAGACAGGCTTTCTAGGAAAATCACTTCTGACTGCATTATTAGGGGGCCTGCTTGGAGGGAGAAGTCATGGGACGTGGCATGATGATCATGGGTTTGGTGGCAGACAGACTGGGGTTTGTGCATTAATTATGGACTTATCAGTATGTCACAGAGGGTCAGTGACTTAATCTCTCTGTGTCTGTATCCTCATCATTGAAATGAAGGGCACTAAAAAAAAATCTACCTTGTTTTGGTCATTTATTAGCTATATGGACTTTGGGAGTTCAACATTTAATGAGCTTTAGTTTCCTTCTCTGTAAACTGTATATAATAACTCCTATCTCTAAAGAGTACCTATGAAGATGAGAGAAAATTTAGGACAGGTAAATGGTATATAGTACACAGTACTAACATAATTGATAAATATTTCAAGCTGCCTCCCATTATTTTTTTTCAACTCCCATCAATTTTTTATGGGGGATGCGGTGAGGGTGGGGAGTGCATGGGCTGGAAATTAAACTGGGGCTCCCACATGGCCGGAGAACATTCTACCACTGAACTACCTATGCACCCCCATCTCCCATCATTTTGATGGTAGATAGGGCATGTATAATTAAAATATACATACAGAAGATAAAATTTGGCCTCAAATAGAAAGGATTTGTATTGAATTTACCTGGGAAATTGCCACTAGCATTATTTGTCAGGGTTCTCTAGAGAAACAGAACCAACAGGAGAGATGTGTAAATATGAGATTTATCAAGACATTTCATGTAACTGTGGGAATGGAAGAGTCCTGAATCTGTTGAGCAGGCTGTGAAGCTGGCGGCTCTTATAAAGGGTCTGGACGAACTCCACAGGAGAGGCTCGCTGGCTGAAGGAGCAGTGAAAGAGTCTCTCATCTTCCTTAAAAGTCTTCAACTGATTGAATTATTTCGTTTGTGGGAGACATACCTTAGTTGATTGCAGATGTAATCAACCACAGATGCAATCAACTGACTGATGACTTAATAGCCCAGCCTTCTGGTTTGTCAACCAGCCACAAAATACCCTTGCAGCAACAGTCAGGCCAGTGCTTGCCTGACCAGACAACTAGGCAACATCACTTGACCAAGTTGGCACCAGAACCTAACCATCACACTATCATTTCTGCCTGGATATTTGAGTCTGACTTTTCACACTCTAGAGGGCGGAAGCCTTTCATAATTCAGATTCTCTCTGTCAGCATGATGCTGTAGTTAAGCGAGATGCCTCTAGAGTCAACTCACAGCATTTCCACTTTTTAACCTTATGATTTTTAAAATTTTCTTAATCCCTTTGAACTTCAGTTTCCTTATCTGTAAAATGGGGACAAAATTTTTTCCTGCCTCAGAGTTTATGATTAAATTAAATGAGTTAATACATGCAGAGTGCCTAGAATTGTGCCTGATACATCCAGGGTGCAGTGTTTAGTAAATGTCATTATTATTACCCAGAAGCTTTCCTATGTGGCTTTTATAGTTAGAGGGGTCGAAACAGGGGTGTTTTTTTGGTGCTGGCTCACACTGTCTCTGAAGAGCAGATTGTATGTCTCTCTCCCAAACACTGCATTCAGTGACATCACGTTGATAGCTTGAAATTGGCCAGTGTGACATATTTACACCATGGAAATTGGCAAACACTGCATATCAGCACCTCTCCCTTACCACTACCCAAAGTCAGTTGTTATATATTTACCAGCACACTGCTGGGTGTAACAAACCAGTTGCGCGAGGAAGCCAGCCTTTACATGGCTCCCAGTTGGGTCAAAGGGCCAATAATCAATCAGGCAGATGAGGAGAGGCAACTGCTTTTCCTCTCCTGACCATGTAGTCTTCACTTCTATTTACCCCGTGACAAAGCATTAGATGAAATATCTGTTGTCGTAGGAAATCTTCCCACACATTGTTTCTATCCCTTCTACTTTTTGATTGCTCTCTGTATCTGTCAGGGGTTTTAAGTGTAAGCCAGAGAAACCAATTCTGGCAAACATAAGCAAAAGGGGAATTTAATGGACAGAAATGGGAAGACTCACAGGCTTGTGAGTTTTAAGGAAGTTGAAATAAGTGGCTTGGAAGAGACAGGTTCCGAGCAGCTGGAGAAGATTCTGGTAGCAGAAACCCTGCAACGTCTCGTGAGCTGAAATAAATAGACTCAAAGTTTCTTATTTCTTTCTTGCTTAAGAAGTAATCTCAGGAGAGAGAATCCAACTGGCTGAATTTGGATCACATGTCCACTCCTAAACTGTACGGGATCATCTAAATTTAGGACTCAACAAAATTACCCACACTGGGTAATTTCCCAAAGTAAACCAGGATGTTCTGGGGAAGAAGAAATGAATTGCAAATATTTAACTCTATCTATCTTCTCAGTCTATCTGGTTGGAAATGTTCTGTGGGCCCTTTCTCCAAAGGGGGTTGTGACGGTTAAGTTCATATATCAGTTTGGCTAGGTTATGGTGTCCATTTGTTTGGTCAAGAAAGCACTGGCCTGATTGTTACTCTGAGGGTATTTTGTGGATTTAAATCATTTAGTCAGTTGATTGCCCCTATGCCTCCTTAAATCTACAATGAACAAAGGAGATTGCCTTCAGCAATGAGAGAAGTGTCATTCAATCAGTTGAGGCCTTAAAGGAGAACTGATGATTTCAGCAATGAAAAAGAGGAATTTCTATCTTTATTTCAGCCAGCCAGCTTCAACTAGGGAATCCACCGAAACCTTCGTTGGTTTTCCCAACCTACGACCTGCCCTATGGAATCTGGACTTGCCAGTCCCCACTTGTGTGAACTAATACCTATAATAAATATCATAATAAATATTTCCATGTATATCCTGTTGGTTCTGTTTCTCTGGAGAACCCTGATTAATACAGAGGTGGCCATACCAACCAAGCCTCACGTGCATGGTCTCTGACAGAAGCACATATCAGGGGAGAACCCTCAAGGCCAACCAGACTGCCGAAAATAATGTTCTCAAGGGAAGAGCTCTTTGCCTTTAGTTTGAATAATCCCAAAGTGTATTGAGTTCATGATAGTGCACTTCACAGAGTGATTTCTATGTGGCATTCTCTAGGGAAAGACATAAGAACTTAATCAGCCCTTTTCACCTCCAATTTCTCCTGTTCTTACCCACGGTGATTAATGCCATGATGGCTTTGATGACAACTCTGTGGAATCCTCGGGGATCTATAATCTTGGGCTGGCATCAAAGGATGATTTGTTTCTCCCAGGCAGGCCCTCATACATTCCTACGGGCACCATCTAAGCACTTGGGAAAGTCTTTTGTATATCCGTCAGAGGTATGGCTGGACCTTGGTGCACCTTTTCTAATTTGAATTTCTTTTTCCTTCTATTCCTCATTGTAATCAATTTCAGGAAGGTGATTTCATCCTCTTTCCCTTTTTAACAGCTCTGTAGATGATGGCCTCGCTTCTTTGACACTGTCTGGATGATTGCCCTTTAACAGCAGGTTTCTGGGACTTTTAAAGACTTTGCTAGGAGATTTGTTCAAGGAGAAATCAGTAGCAAACCCCAAAGGCATGTGGAATGTCCTTTTGATAGAGTGGGTCATGAGAGGGAAGTCAACAAGCAAGCTTCTCATGACCCACTGGTGAGACAACAGCACAGACAACACTGGTACCTTTAAATGGGTTATTAAACTCAGAATATTTTACTACAATCACCTTTGAATTCAGTAGAAATAGGTAAAGAAAAAGCTACTTAATCTATACGTACCTCCATTTCTTACGTGTGTCCTAGTGATCAACTTCTAATATTTTTCAAGTCTACCAGGCAATATTCTAAGGGCTTTACAGGTGTTAACTCATAAAAAGGTAAGTGCCATTATTATCACTCTTTTCAGAGAGGACACTAAGGGTCAGAGAGCATAAGTAACTTGCCTAAGGTCACAGAGCCAGAAAATGGAAGAGCCAAAGTTTGAAACCAGAGAGTTTCCTCCCTTCAGAATTGAGCCCTTTCCACTATGTTATGGTGACTCCCATAGCCATCTCTTGCCCTCTGCATCCGGCATGTAGTAGGTGTCTGCTCACCTCTCTAGCCTTAAATGGTGCAATTCTGCATTGGGAACAATACTCTCCCATCATATTGGACTTCTTCCATTTCTGAACAGCAAGCTCCTTCTCTCAAGGACTTAAATATGTCATTTTTTTCTGACTGAAATGCTCTCCACTCCCTCTCTTCCTCTCTGCACTGAGTAACTCCTGCTCATTGCTATGATTTCTGTTTAAATAGCACATCCCTCAACCTTCAATGTGAGGTTGTCCCCTATTAACACTCTCATAGGGCCCATGTATTTTCCTGTCATCTCGTTTATTACAGTGATGATTTGCTTAATGTCTAACTCCTCTACCAGATTGTGCATTCCAGAATATCAGAAACCAGTTCTCTCTATTTTGCTGACCTGTCCCCAACATCTAGTTCCATGCCTGATCCCAAAGTAAGCAGCCAGGAAATACTGGTGGGATGAATAGAGAGATTCAGTGCATACTTGCCAAATAAATGAAGGCTTTACATAAAACAGGAGAACCAAAGACGGGGCTTAAGTATGACAACTCAACTGTTCCAGGGAGTACCATTATACCTTACAACCTGGGGGTGTTATTTAAATCACATAACTGAGCAGTCAGAACTCATTGCTAGTTTTAGTGTTGGGCCCTTCCTAGAGATGCCCTGCTATGCCAAGTGCTAACCCATCAGTTGCTGGATCCTGGGAAGGTAGAGGTGGGAAAGGAAAGGGGCTGGGGTAGTTGGGAAGGTAGGAGGACACTCTGGGGACTCAGAGAAGTAGGCATTAATCAACCAAGCTAGAAATATTTTAGTAGTTTAACAACCAATATAACTACTGATATATGCTGCACAAACCTGGGCCATGGGGAATGTCATGAAAATAACCCTATAGGGATGTCACACGAAGTGCCATCTTCTGAGTTGAATCCAGAAACATTTCATTATTTTTGTATGACATGAGCCAAGTGTCTAGGATCATAGCATCGGAAAAGACACATGCTTTATGAGTTGGGTCATGAATATTATAGTTCAGGGAGACATTGGATGGGCTCTAACTACAAACAGGTGGAGGAGAATGGAGCCACTCAGCAACTTTTTTTTTTGACATCTTTTATTAATTTGACGTCTTGAGAAGTCAAAGATGCTTAACCTCTGCCTTCATTAGCATTTTCAAATTTGCTAATGGGTCACTAGAGACGGGCTCACAGTAATGAAGCCAAATGTGTTGCCTCTGGAAATACAAGGTTTATATTCAAGTGTGATGGCAAAGGCTTTGTTTTCCTCACAAGTGTTGGCAGAGTCAAGTCTTTAGTGTCAAAGGGGCCGAAGATCAATTGGTGATGGCTGGACTTCGCATCGGTGGGAGCTGTGGCAGAGGTAGGAAGCTGACTGCAGAAGGAAAGTCATTTTCCCTGAAGTTACTTGACCTTTCTTTAATCCTAAATGTAACCTGCAGAGGCACTGGTTCTTTTGCCTGCAATGTGGCCTCACTTTTGTTGGCTCTGATGCTGATTAAAGTTCAATCTGAGAGCTAGATGTACCAGAGGCAAAGGCTGTCCTTTTGCCACTCTGCCACTTGTGCTTCTTTTTAACAATCCACCTAACCACCCCCCCATTCCTTGTTCCTCTTCTTCTTCCTTCTTTCCTTTCTTCTTTCTTTTTAATCATTTTCCTGGCTTTTATCTAAAACTTGCAAGTGGAAAACAGAAGAGAATTGACTCCTGGGGTCATTTGTTTCCTGGATTATTTCAGGTCAAATCCTATTAAAGTAAATGTCTCCACTGTGGGGAAATCTCTCGAAATAACAAAATAGGGCATCTAATCCTCAAGTAAGGGCCGCTTATTGAAAGCAGGATTTGATTGTAGAGTTTAGAAAGAGCTCAGGTGGACTTTGTTTCCAGCAATAAGGCAAACTACATGACCTAAAAACCTTCCCTCTGTGAAACACCTATAAATGTTTTATAAAATATAGCAAACATCTTTTTAAATGCATAACTGAGCTCATAAAAATGTAAGGGAAATCCCCAGGGAGCCTAAACAAAGAGAGAACAAAAATCAGAGTGCTAAGTGTGAATTGAAATGGGCTGTGCTGATTTTTTTGGGGGGGTGGGGTGTTGCTCATCTTTGGGGGGAAAGTTGGCCCTAAGACCTGCAAAAGCCAAGACCCTCAGAAGAAAAATCTGCCCTTCCAGCAAAGGAAGATGTGAGAGGAGATTGTCTAAGGTTGAATTCTGGTTGGGGGAAAAAAAATCAAGGCTTCTGGAAGACTCCTTCTGTAATCACACATGTGTGGTATTTAAATTTACATGATCTATTAAGATCTCAACTTCTAGGCAAAATAATTAATATAAAAGTGAACCACTTCTGGCATTGACCCTCAGGTGCCAGAGACAGGAAATGAAAACTTCTTGGGAAGGACAAACCTTCAAACCAAACAAAATCAGAGTGTTACAGATAAAGCCTGGCTGAAATTTAGATTATAATCCAAAATTATAAAATACCTAGAGAAATAGCTCCATAGTTATGTTGCCAGACTTAGTAAAAAGAAGGAGAAGAAATTAGGACATCCACTTAATTTTGAATCTCAGATAAATGACAAGTAATTTTTTAATATAAGTATATCCCAAATATTGCATGCAACATACTTACTCTAAAAAAGTATCCATTGTTTAGCTGATATTCAAAGTTAACAAAGTTAACTTGGTGTCCTGAATTTTATCTGAAAACTCTACATGCACAAAAGCCAGGAGCCACAGCAAGCAGTATAATTAAACTATCCCAGAACTTCAAATCTAGAATAATTAGATGTATACTTTCAAATGACTGAATACCTTAAGGTCTGAAAGTCTTAAAAACAAGAGGAGACAAGAAGGCAATATAAAATGACGGGGAAGTTTTGAAAAAGAACTAAATAGGACTTTTGGAAATGAAAAATAAAGTCATTCAATATTTCTAAAAGGAAAAAAGTAGAAGGAATAAGAGAAGAAACACTTAAAGAGATAATGACTGAGCATTTTTCTAAACTGACAAAACAAAAAAAGAATCTTTAGCTGTAAGAAATGCAACCAACAAGTTCCTATTAGGAAAAAGCAAATAAAAACCCACATCGATGATCATGGTGATGAAAACACAACTATGTGATGATATTGTGAGCCACTGATTGTATACTTTGGATGGACCGATTGTGTGGGAAGATATCGCAATAAAAATATATATAAAAAAATACATCTAAACACAGTATATAATGAACTACAGGACACAGAAGACACAGAAAAGATTTTAAAAGAAACCAACGAGATAAGACCGAAATTTAAAAAAAAAAAAGGGAAAGAAAAAATAGAAAGGAAGATTAAAGGAGCAAAAAGTGAGATACAGCTTTGGCATTAGACAGATCTGTTTTCAAACCATAGCTCCTCTCTTCTAATTATGTGGACAGTTTATAAAACCTCTTTGAGCCTGAGTTTTCACATCTGTAAAAGAAATATTCAATAGTTCAGTAGCTATTATTGCTAATTCTCACAAGCCTGAAAAACGTCTAACACAAAGCCTTGTTCAGTAGAATGCCTTCAGCAAAAAGTAGCTGTTAATATTATTTACAGAAGTAATTTCCCCATGATATTAGTTCCTGAAGCATCTCCCTCTCATCCACCCAAACTCAGGATGATGAATATTTAAGTGACAGCATTCCTGCTGGAAGAGCTCAAACTATGGGGTCCCCTCAACCCTCCAAGGCAAGATGTTGAGATCATGTCGTTTAAATTCTCCTCGACTTCTCCCCAGGCCAGCTTACCTACTCCTGTCACACGGTCCTATTGTACTTTCCT
Organism: Myrmecophaga tridactyla; assembly: GCA_004026745.1. Classification (NCBI taxonomy): domain Eukaryota; kingdom Metazoa; phylum Chordata; class Mammalia; order Pilosa; family Myrmecophagidae; genus Myrmecophaga; species Myrmecophaga tridactyla. The sequence goes on along the minus strand of PVIY010000833.1, from coordinate 127,870 downwards.
CTACTGTAGCATTTATTGTCCTTGGCTTCCATTAAAATTTTTCCATTTACCCTACTAGACTCTAAGCTCCATGAAGGCAAATTCCTTATTATCTTGCTCACTATTAAATCCAGTGCCTAGCAATTGGCCTGGGACATAGAAGGCACCTAAAAAATTACTGAATCTGCAGGTAGAGAAAAGAAACTGGAAGTTAGGAAAGTAATTTATTTGTGGAATTGCTGTATATAAAAGCATGACATTTTTCTAGATTTGAAAGGGACTCTAGAGACCATCTAGTCTTTCCATTGCTTTTCCAGACGAGGAAAATGAGAAGTCCATTAATTTGCCTGAAGTCTATTAAATAGTGGAAATCAGGTACAGTTCTGCCAGTTCCCAAATGACATTGCTTTCACCCAAACATGTTGCCTCCACGATCAAGATCAGGGCTGTGCTGTGCTCATTCTCCCCACTCTCCTTGTCTCTGCAAGCTATTTGTAGGATGAACATTAAAAAAAGTTTCAGATGACTGTGAAAAATTGATTGCGAGGAAGGTGTGAACAGGCAGAGACAAATGTATGGTACAGGGCCATCAAATTAAAGGTGACACTTCTCTATTATTAACCTACAATTTCTCACCAGAGTAAAATCTGTGAGCTTTTTATTGGAAAAATGCCAATTCTATAGGCTATTTAATTTTTTTTGGATAGAGTATAAAATAACTGTTAAAACCATAAAAGACACCATATGGCACTGAAGAAAGGGAAGAAAAAGGAGGGTTTTTTTTTGTTGTTGTTGTAGTTGCTTCAATGAACAATTAGTTCTCTATTCTGCTAAAAAAAAATTAAGATGCCATTAAGAGAAAAATTTCAAAAGTGTCAAGAAGACATATTCAAAATGGAAGGAGAGTTGTAAAGATAAATAAAATGAGCATTCCTTTAGCTATATTTGGTGGAGTCCTGCAGAGAGAAAAATTCCAGCTCGGCAGCACTGAGACATAGCTTATTAATGCAGTTTCCCCCACAGCAGGACACAGAAAGAGAAACTGGTAAAACAGTCGCATTAAAAAATTATGACTCCTACATCTGATCTTAATGAATACATAGAAAATAAACTGTCCTCTTGAGTCATCCTTGGGCCAGGTTGAAGCAGAGATGCAAAGAATTATTATTTTTTCCCTCTAAAGCCCCACAACAGCACTATTCGCTCACACATGGTTGGAACAGGCTGAAAGTTACTTCACATTTTTAGGAGATTTTAAATAAGTATTTAAAAAAGACCGTAGGTAAGATTGTGATCAGTTGTCCCAATTACATTTTGAAATAAAGCACTTAAGTCTTTGGTTTTTAAAGAACACACAAAATTGAAATGTTTTTGTATTCCCTTTTGGAAAAATTGTATCTGGTGGTGGTAAACTGGCTACAAATGGAATTTCCCTAGAATCTGAAATGGGAGGTTACCAACCATTTTCTCCAATGTTTTTTTCATACTGTAGTCTGTGCCCTACTGAAAAATTATGAAGTCAGTTTAGAGGATCACAACTAGCATTAGAAGGGAGGAGAGAAAGAGGAAGAGAATTGAATAGATAGAAAAAGGTATATTGCACATACTGTTTTGTGAAAATTGTTTGCTTTATGAATATATGGGGGTCACAATATAGTATGTTGCTTATTGTGAGTTACAATTAAAAAAAAAATTGAAAGGTAGCAATCCAGTGGAACACCCTGCTACTCCAGATAAAACAACCGGAGTGCGTCACACAGGTCTCCCGATTCCCAGTTCCCTTTCCATTAGGCTCTAATGATGAAAGTATGCTTGGGAGTGGGTGTCAACCTTGCCGAATGGTTGCCATACCACCTTGGCGGCTGACACTATTTCTTTCTGGAGTGTTTCCTGTGCTTCTGAATCAACCGGACTTCCCTCTCTGTTTCTTCAGCATTCCCACCCCACTCTTACATCACAGGGGGTCAATGATTCCGTGGGGTGGGGGCAGGTGTGTGGAGCAGTGCATAATCAGTGCCCAGGCTTGGATGCTCCATGACTACTGGGTAACTCAGAAGTGCAAAATCCCACAGGTAAAAGAAAAAAGAAAAGACAAAACCCCACAGCTCACATTACTCCCTGGAGCCGATGAGTCAAGTGAGAAATAAATTCACAGCCTCCCTGTGAAGAAGAGAGGGCTACGTATAACGACTCACAGAGAGGGCATTCTCAGAAACAAGACGACCAGTTGAAGGCTGTGGGCTTGAGGTAATTCCTGCCAGACTCATGCAGTCTAGCTGGTCTCCCTGGGCCAAAACAGAAGCATAGGAAAATGTGCTATAATAGCAGAGAAATAGCAGGATTATGAAAGAGAGCCCTGCTTGGTAACCCTCTGGTTTTGACTTAACAGTTGAAAATGTTCTAACCCACCAATAAACAAACACATATATTGCACTTGCTATGTGCCAGGCACTGTTCTGAGAATATGACAAATATTTATTCGTTCAACCCACATAATCACCCTCTAGGCCTCAGAGGACTCTCCTAGCTGTAGTCTTAGGCAGAAGGTTGAGAAGTATTAAGACATGTTAAAACAATTTGTTTTCCTTCCTGATTTGAAGACAGGAGGGTGAGTATTCAATAGAGTTTAGACCTATGTCATTGATAAAGTGAATTAACAGTCAAATCCAGGGAGAAAAGGTCAACTACCCACTTCCTCTTGGCAGGAGGAATTGGGAGGATGGTTCTTCTTGCAAAGATTCATTACTTTTTGATACTTTGTAGAAGTGGTGATAGATTTGCAGTGGCCATTTTTTTTTGCATGGGCAGGCACTGGGAATCGAACCTGGGTCTCCGACATGGCAGGTGAGAACTCTGCCTGCTAAGACACCCTGGCCCACCCTATTTTTTTTAATAATCACCCTCACATGTTTGTAGCATAGCTGCCAGGGTGCAGGGGGTCTGCTTGGGACCTGAAACCACCACTCAAACCCATGTGGTATCAAGCCTGTGCCCGTGACTTTATGATCCAGTGCTTTACATAATGTCTAAAGAGGGACCTCAATGAATTGTTGAATTTCTTTGCTACCACATGCCAAAAACTGCACCTGACCTTGGAAACAGCTCGATTTGACTTTGATGATGAAAATTATTAGACGTTTACTGAAGTGTAAGAAGGGGAAAGAGTTTTTTTTCTTTTGAAGTATCTATTAAGTGCCTATATGTTTTATACGTTAACACTTAAATCCCACAATACTCTGATCGAATCTCCATTTCACAGATGAGGGAACTAAGTTAAATGACTTGCTGAAGGTAAATAGATGGAGGACAGAATTCAGAATAAAGTCTGCTTGCAGACCCCATTACTCTTTCCACCACATCACGCTGCGGCCTGAAAGAAAGTTTTTTATTTTTTTCTTTCAGAATGCTTTGGTTCCCTCAGCATTCACTGACCATGGCAAAACTTTAATTGATCTTTCCATGCCATAGCATATTGATTATCCATAAGGAATAGCAATGGTTAAAATCCATTCTCTGCAATTAAGTCTTGGTTCCCATGACTTAACAACTCTACCATGTAATTAAACTTATTTCTTGAACAGACAGATACGGTTCACTAAAGAATCTGAGAAGATACATTTAAATTATGCTCAGTTTCTTGCTCTAAGTCAACCATGGTCAAGTTTGGGCTTGGGACTGAAGTTTAGGAGGAATGCAGAGAATGCTGCTGGGCCAGAACTCACCAGTGATGAAGCTATACAGGAGTCAGGGGGTATTTCCTGTGCAATCTGGGAAATTTCTGATTTATCGCCACTCATTGTTTTCCTCCATGAACATGTTGGGTAAAAACGCAGTTTGCTGAATATTTATCCTTCCCTTCGAACAGCTTCCATTGCTTTCAGCAGCAAATTTCCTATAGCTATTAACCTTCAGAAATGGAAAATGTTTATGAAAGGTGTAATTATCAGAGACGCCATACTAACAAGTCTTGAAAACGGATATATTTGCTATTATCAGTATTATTCTGTGGCTGTACTAGGAGAAAAATGGGCTTATGCCAGAACTAGTTTATGGGCTGCATTTTTTTTTTTTTTTTAGTAGAGCTAAGGTTTGGCTTCCCATAAGGCACTGAAAACATAAGGATGGAATAAAACAGTTAAATTAAACATGACGCTGTAATGTTGAGTGAGTAGGGGACCCCTCAGAGATTTAATATCTTCATGTGCCTGTAAAACCCTAGGCTTACACATGGAAGTCAAATAAAAAACTATTAAAGTCATAACCAAAAGTTGCTCTGAGTTCAAGGTCATGAAATAAAAAGATAACAGGCAAGTTTGTTTGGACCCAGATACCAAATAAAATGCCATGATAAAACACCAATGGACTATAAAAACAAACAGCAAAAATCACTCCCTCCTTATCCCCACCAATGGGTCAAATAGGAGCTTAAGAAAATCCAAAAATACTCTAAGGTTGAAGTCCCCAAGAAACAAGGATTCAAGCATCATGTACAAACTATTGCACATTTCTCTGGTCTCCCAACAGCTGCTGTGAGAAGACCATACAATAAGTACCAGGAAAACATAGTACAACCTCCTGGGAGACCTGGGCAAATCCAGATGTTGACGATTATGATCTTCTGAATGCAATGGAATTTATGCCAGGAGATTAAAGAAAAGAAGTAATTTATGACTTTTTCTCTAACCTGTTTGCAATATGTGCTCAGCTTATTATCTGCACATTGTGATGCACGGTAATTACAATGCTGAAAATAATGTGCCACACGTGACCACTCTACTTAAGTTTAAAAGGGGGGCATTTGTTATTTTTTAAGCCTGCACATCTGGTTCTATCATATTTGCCAAATGATTAATATGGAAGTATATTACAGTGAAATCCTTTTATATCAAAGTTTTATTTGCCAGGAAATAGAACACTTTCCCCATATCTCTTTCTACACCTCCCCCCACGTTCTAAACTGAACTCTGAATTTTCTAGCACTAGGGTGATTTCGAGCCAACAAGACGAGGAATCTGTTCTTGCCTTTGTTCAATTCTGTAAGTTCTGTAGTCAGAACTGGGGGAAATACGCTTCCTTTGTTTTAAAAAGCACTTCCACAGGGAGAAAGCCATAAGCTTATTCTGTAAGCAGGTGGCCCATCAGGTACCTCCAAACGGTTAAAACCACAAGAATTAAAATTCTAAATTTTAAACTCCTTTTTATTGAAATATAAGTTTGTTTAGTATATTTACACTGCACTTTATGCACATATATACACAGAAGGCAAATTCTGTCAAAAAAGTTTGTCTTAATAAAAAATTAAAATAAACAAAATAAAGTGCATGAATTTTTTTTCCTTCTGTCGAACATCCTATCCTCACTGTCAACATTTTGGTAGGCTGGGAGGGGAAGGAAGAAGAAATTCATTATTTGATCCGGTGGTATGGCTGGTTCTGCCTTCGTGGCTTTCTTGCCAAAATGACAAGCTGTAAGGAAGGAGTCACACAGACTGTCAGGGTCTGCAGGGCTCCCCGGGGTCTGGAGGTCGCGCTCTCTTTGTCCTATCGGGAACCCCTGCTCTTAACGGTGATCTCACCCTCACCGCGCTGGAACAAAGGGCGAACACAAGCAGGGGGCTCCACCAGCCAGTGTCACAGCACTGCTCCGGGGCCACCAGCGTTGCCTTTGGTAGGAAACTGTCGAATTAGCTCAACGGCTCTAATGCAAAATTTCCTTTTTTTTTTTTCGGAAAGGGAATGAGGGGGCCCGGGAATGGGGTGCAATCTCCCACAAAGACGAACACCCGGGGGCAAGAGCTCGGCAGCCAGTTACTTCGGATCCCAAATTCCGTGTTAGCACAGAGAAAAAAAATAATCCTTTTAAAGGCTAGGTGGAGGGAATGTGACACTTCTGGCCTCGGTGAGTTCGTCCCTCTAGAACTCAGAAAGGAAACAGCGTGGGATTGAGAGAAAGGGGCAGGTGGATCCAGCTGAAGTTTTTTCAGACGCCTCCGCGCCCGGGCCACTCGCGGGGCGTTGGCCTGCTGGTCCCAGGCGCTGGCAGAGGCGACGGCGTCGGCCCTTCCCCCACTGTCCAGACACGAGTCCGGGGTCTCTCTCTCCCTCCCGGTTCTGCTAAGTCCCCAGCCGCCGCCCGTACTTGGTCTTACAGTGCAAAATGTGCTTGGCGAGGAAGTCGAGGCGGCGCTGCAGCAGCTGAGCGTGGGGCTCGGCGAGCGCGGCCAGCTCCGGGAAGCGGGGCTCGTGGCGCCGGTAGAGACGCAGCAGCCGGGAGGCCGCGTCCTGGCCGCGGTGCAGCTCCAGGACACGACGCGCCGTCCGCTCGCGGAACACGCATACCGACTGCAGCAGCGGCTCGTTGTACTTGTCCCACATGCCCGCCACCCGGTACCCGTGCACCAAGCCTGCCTCGTTGTCCAGAAAGACCAGCGCCCCGCCGGGGCCGCGGTGCAGGTTGCTGGTGGCGCGCTCCATGACGCGCGGGTCCCACTGCAGGCTGAAGAGGTTGCTGACCAGCCGGTCGAAGTTGGCAGTCAGATAGTCGAAAAGGATCAAGTCGGTCCATTGCACTAGGTCCACCAGCTCCGCCCGGCTGCGGTTGGCCAGCTCGCCCCCGGCGGCGCGCAGGGGCCGCAGACGGCCGTCCTCTGAACGCCAGGGCGCCGGCACCACCACGTCCGTGAGGTTGGGCAGCCAGCGCGTCAGGCTCACCACGCTGCCCTCGGTCCAGTGCGCGGCGCGCAGCTCCTCCTGCACCTGCGCCCACTGGGCGCTCCGCGCCTCCACCCGCGCCAGTGCCAGCGGCGGCACGTGGCGCTGGAGGCCCAGCAGGCGCGCGAGGTAGTAGGACAGGGCCTCGCCCTGGATCTGCTCCGGGTTGATGCCGTAGCGCACGCAGGCGCGGGTGCCGTCGGCGAAGCGAGCCAGGCGGTTGGAGCTGCGCCCGCAGCCCCCGCGCTCCAGAGCCACCACCCGTGCGCCGCGGACCGCCTCCAGCCACACTGCCGCCTGGGCCTCCGAGAAGCCGCGGGGCACCTGCTCCTCCAGACCGCGGCTCCAGAAGACGCCCCCGTGGTCCGCGGCGCGCTCCTCGGGCTCGGGCTCCCCGGCTGACACGTGCCGCCTGCGCCCACTCGTGGGCCGCTGAGGAGGGCCGTCTGCGCCCGCCGCCAGGGTGAGTAGCGCCCGGAAAGTTTTGAGGGAGCCGCCGCGGGCGTCCCGCGGCAGGGGCGGGGGCAGCGGGAAGCGAGGCGCCGGCGCGGGGTTGCCGCCCGGGGCCGGGCGCCGCGGGAGTCGGTCTTCGGGCGGCCAGGAGGCGGGCAGCTCCATCCGCGGCGGCAGGAGCCCGCCCCAAAGCGCCAGCAGCGAGCCCAGCGCCAGCAGCCAGAGCCCCGCCGTGGCGGCGGCGCCCCGCATCCTCCTGCCCATGTTCCCGCGGCGGCGCGGGGCCGCCGCCACCGCTTCAAGCCGAGCCCGGGCGGCCGGGTCCCGGCGGCGAGGCGGGCCCGGCAACTCGCTGGCTCCGGGGCTCCGGGCGCCTCAGCCCCATCGTGGTCGCGGGGCGCTGCGGGGCTCTGCCCGGCGCTGGGAACTCGCTCCGCCGCCGCTTCCCAGCTGCTTTTGTATTTCGCTATGAGACCCTCCGGCGGGCGCGATTCACAGGCGTCCGGACCACGTGGGAGCGAGGGGGGATCCCCCTCCCCCCTCCTCAGCCGCCGCTCCCGCCCCCCGCTCCCCCGCCCCCTTCCCCTCCTCTTCCACTTAAAGCGGCGATGGCGCCTTCCGACCGCGAGAGCGGCCCCACGGCGGGTCCCGGACTTAGGGGCTGGGAGGAAGCGGGTTGGCTGCGTCCGCGCGGGGGCGTCAGAGAGGGCGGCGCCGAGCTGGAGTCCCGGGCCCCGCGGGAGAGACGCGGCCCTGGCCCTGAAGTTTTCACCCAGACCCCGACCAGGAGACGTTCTGGGCGGATCCCTTTGCCTTCAGGGTTTCGGACGGGTGTGACTCACGCGGCCTTATGTAAGTCCCCGGGAATCTCTCGGAGCCGCCGAGGATGTGACTCCAGGCGGATAGAAGGACCATCTGTGGCAAACAACTTTGAATGAGCCCCCGAGCCCCCCTTCCGAGAGCGCTCAATGGTAGGGGTTACTGCTGGCGTGAGAGCTTCGAGAGGCCGCTCGCTCGGGACGCACAGGGAATTAAGCCTCGCTGTGCGCGTTAAACACCTGGGGCAGCTCCCTTTCCTCGTTCCCGTTATTCAGCAAGGCGGCTCTCCTCATGTGGGCCCAGAGCAGTGAAATGCACAGATCCCGGGCCAGTCCTCACGGAGCTTACACCCTAGTGAGAGCACATAGCCGGGCATCCCTTCTAGCGCGCGGGACGGGGCCGCCAGGGGCACTTCTCTGAAGAAGTGATACTGTTTTGTCCCTGAGGAAACACGCACAGGGAAGGGATGGGACTTGCGCAAGATCCCAGAGCTAGCAAGAAGAGAAGTGAAAACCCAAACTCGGGTGTTTAGTACACAAGCTACCCGATTTTTTCTCCAACAAGAAAGTTCAATACTTGTATCAAGTTGCCAGCATCCTCAGTTTTAAAATTCTCTGTCATCTCGTCGGGTGCGTTATTCCCAAAATGTGATTTTCATTTAAACAAACAACCTCATATTTGAGTCACGTGCTTAATGGGAAAAGAAATGGTGGTGGAGTTGGGATGTAGCAAGAAACAACACATCTTTAAGCCACCTTTGGGTTTGCCAGGAAAGCTCTTGGGCCCTTCCCCTTCCCTCTGCACCCAAGTCTGTCCCAGAACTGAGCCTGGGTTCCCATTATCCAGGTTGAACATCTTAAGGAAGGCAGAGGATGGGAGAGAAGATCCTCCTCCTGAAAGCTGGAGTTTGACATCTGTTTCCTTACATGTGTTCCTTTTCTTCCTTCCTCCCCCCATCAGGTGCATGTGAGGGTTTTCAACTGTACTGGCCCATCATCTGGCACTGATTATAATTTTTCCCCAAAGAATGAATTTTCCGGAGGTATAGGGCAGACATCCTAACGCTTGTGGCTGAGCAGATGCAAAGAAAGACCCATTTAGGGCCCTAAAGAGCTGATCCAGGATACCCCGCAAATGTTTTCACTGGTGTAGGTAGTATTGGCTAAAGTGTGGAATCTCCGTTGAGTCTGTTCCGTACCACACAGTAGCTGTATCGTGCCTTTCTGTATTGTTAGTGTTGATGAGATTGCCGTGGCTCCTATATGAATACTTCAAAACTAGTAATATGCTAAAACATATTGTCTTCCTGCCCTACATACTTTCCCTTCCTCTGCCTTTTCCTAGAGGAAAGGGACTATGTCTTAGCAACTTTTACTTTTCCCTATGCATCTAATGTAGTATATTACGCTAAATAGCTGAATAGGTGGTCAATACATTTATTTATTTTTTTGCCTTTTGGTTTAACTTCTATGGGGAATTTTTTGTTTTAAATGTAACATTTCAGTTTGGGCAAATTGTAAGCAAGTGCTCCACCTTGTGGGCACAAGTAGACTATCACCTAATTAGGGGAAAGTATACAGTAAAAAGTAACTGGAGGTAACAATTAAATTGTGATAATATTAAGTAGCTACTAAGACCAAGCCATGTCCTAGAGGCTATGAGGAAGTCCCGAGTAGTTGGTGTCTGTCATTTTGGCTCTTAACAAAAGTCACAATAACTAAAAAGGGATGGTTTCCTGTAAACTCTATGAGGAATCTGGCTTATCCATTGTTTTATGGCTGTCTGGCCACAATGCCTGACACTTAGTGGGTGTTCAATAATAATGTACTGAATAAATCATTGAAATGCTAATGAGATGAAGCTCTCCGAGTAATATGTATCAAGTTTTATTTTTTTAAACACCTTACTACTGAAGGATACAGAATACTAACTTTCCTAAATTTTAAGGGGGGGGGGGATATCCCTGAAGTCTTTGCATAGTGTAAAGAGAGAAAGTACATGATTTTCATTCTAGGAGAGACTGTAATCTACCCCTGATCCTGTAATCTACCAATCATGTCACTGATTTTACTAATGAGGAAACAGGCTTGGAGAAGTTAGCTGATCTCTTGCACCTCTGAAGGTGGGACTCATATCATTGAGTAGCCCTTTGCCTGTAGCCACAGGACAGATGTACCAGGAGGCACTAATAGAAAACTTAAAGTTCACTGAAATGCAGAATTGCAGAAAAACAAATGGAATCCAGTTCTCAAGTGCTATTTGATTATTCTAGACAGTGTTTAAAAACGGTCCTCTGTTTACCTACTGGGTGAAAACACTCCTACCACATTTACTTCTGGGCCTGGAGAGTGCCTCCTGTCCCCCAGCCCCAGCGCCCCTGGCTCTGGTTGGTACAGAAGAGTTCATTGCAAAGTGCCATCTCAGTCCCTTCCGCTCTTCTGGCTATTGATGGGGACAAGGGAAGGTTTTGCGACTGTGCCTAGACAGGAACCTATTTTCACCTTGCAGACTTTCTTAATATTCCTCAGAGCCTTCTCCCAGGGCCTGGCATTCCAATTTCTTCAAACTTTTTGCACAGTGCCTCCTGGGAAAAGAGAGCACCTGAAGTGGAGGGTTGGGAGCAGGGGAGGAGGCTGAAACTGGAAGATGTTTCAAGGCTGGCCATTCCACTTCCAGCTGTTTTCTTGGACTGCTTATTTACCATCTATGAGCTTTTGTTTCCACATCTGAGCAATGAGAATAATAAATCCTAGCGCCCTCACAGGGTTGTTATGAAGCGCAAGTGAAATGTTGATAATAGCCGTGACAGCAATAGCAGCAAGCACTCATCCAGTGCTGATTAGGGGCTAAGCCTTGGACTTGCATTATCTGATTTAGTGCGCCCAACAAATGCTATTCTTTTTTTTTTTTTAACTTTTTTATTAATTAAAAAACTTAACAAAAGAACATTAATATATCATTCCATTCTACATATACAATCAGTAATTCTTAATATTATCACATAGTTGCATATCATCATTTCTTAGAACATTTGCATCGATTTAGAAAAAGAAATAAAAAGACATCAGAAAAAGAAATAAAACGATAATAGAGAAAAAAAGATTATACATACCATACCCCTTACCCCTTGCTTTCACTTATCAAACTTTTTTTTTTTTTTAATTTGCATATGGGCAGGAGGCACCAGGGATCCAACTCCAGACCTCCAGCACGGCAGGTCGGAGCTCTGCCTGCTGAGCCACAGCAGCCACCCCCAAATGCTATTCTTGACCCCACTTTACAGATGGGAATATCAAAGTTTAGCCAGTAACTGGCCAAGGGTTGAACAGCAGGGAAGTGGCAGGGTTGAGATTCCAGAATGAGGGATGGAATATCCTTTTTAAACTATAAAGTGCTAGAGAACTGTCAGGTATAAAAATTATTGCCTCAAATCAATGTTGACTCAAAACAGATGTTATTTTGCTGTGATATATTCTCTGGTGTAGTAACTAATAGTTGGGAATGTGACCTCTGAAGTCAGATTGTCTGGGTTTGAAACCCAGCTCTGCCATTTACCAGGCATGTGACCTTGAGTAAGTTACTTAACCTTAAATGCCTCAGTTTTCTCATCTGTAAAATGCAATCATGATAGTAATATTATTAGTTTTATTAGTAATTGTAACAATTATATACTATTTAATAATTAATAGTAACAAGTCCTATAGATTATTGCAGTGACTAACTTAATCCCTATATGGAAAGTGTATAAAACACCATCTTAGGGTTCACTACTATTATTTTTGTTGTGGTTGTCATTTTTTCTTTTGATTTCACTGTTTCATAGGCCAGATAGGGATTTCCTTTGTTTTCTGTTGCTGCTCTCCTCCAAATTCACTTGGGTCTTTTTTTATTTTATTTTTTACTGATGTATATATCTACATACCATATAATCATCCAAAGTGTACAATCAGTGGTTCACAGTGTCATCATATAGCTGTGCATTTATCAAAACAATAGACTTTTTTTCTTTTTTATGAAAGATAATGTATAATAAAAGGCAATAAATTTCAGAGCACATCGCAACAATTGTAGAACAGATTTCAGAGTTTGGTATGGGTCACATTTCAGCTATTTTAGGTTTTTATTACTAGCTGCTCCAAGACACTGGAGTAGGTAGAGGCGGGCCACATGACTCGTGCCAGGAGACCTGAAGGGAGGTCCACTGGGGGGTTTCTGGAAGAGATTTCCACACCATTACAGAGAGACAGAGGCAGTTAAGGACACTATTCTGCTTTGGATGGTTTGGTTCTGAGTGGGAACCAGGCCTCGAATTGGGCCACCATTGCAGGACTGCAAGGGGAACTAGGTCCACAGTAATATGGAAGGACCTTGGGCCCTTAGTGATGTCACCCAGTCCCCGAATTTATCAGCTCTGGAGCCACCCTTCCTCTGGACCTTCCTTATGGCATAACCCACTTTGAGTTGGGATTTCTGTGGTTTGAAAACAAAAGGTTCCTAACTGATATATATATATATATCCCATCCATAGGAGTTCATAGCAAGCAGATCTCTTATATGACACCTGTGCTACCAAGGAGGCGGTGTAGTTTAGTCTTTTGGAGCATGTTCTCTGCATCCAGGCTGAGTCTTCTACTTACTAGCTGTGTCATCTTGGGAAAGTCACTTAACCTCTCTGGGCCCATTAACTCATATATAAACAAGAGGTGATAACTGCACCTGCCTTGTAATAGTACTGTGAGGATTAGATGATAACATTGCATGTAAAACAGTTAAGTAGTTCGTAGATATTATGGAAGTAGAAACTATATAGGAGCATAGAGGAGGAGCATCTTATTCTGCCAGGGAAGTCCAGGAGGGCTTCACAGAGGAGGAAGACATTGAGCTCAGTCTTGCTGGGTTGGGTAAGAGTTTGCTGGTCAGGGTTGAGGAAGAAGGGCATTCCGGGTGGACAGCAGGAACAGCATGTGTGTTCAGCAGCCTTGTGTCCAGCGGTAGATTGCCACATCTTTCAGAGGCTCAACGTCCTTATCCTTGAAATACACTAAAGTGTTTTGAATTAGCGTAATCCTCTTTTAATAAAAGAAAAAAAAATCTCAGTCTTCCTTCCCTAATTGAGAGGCACTGGATTTGAACATTTCTAAGGCCCCTTCAAGCACTAACCTATGACAATCTCAACCCACCCTGGAGAAATTCACTCAACAAACATTTCCCAGTAGAAGAGGTGCCTCTCATCAGCTTTGTTGATTTTCTTTCTTCATCGCCACCCAGAGCTGTATCCAGCATGCAATTAGCAAAGCTGTGTCTCCTCAGCTACCCGAGGCCACATCTCATCAGTCAGATAGATGCTGAGACTTAATTAAGCTTGTAAAGCTTTTTGATTTCCTCCGATGAAAGGGGGCCCGTAAGTACCAGGTTTTATTTTGGTGGCTCCTGCCAGGGATTATTATAAATAGGACTTGGTGCGACGTGGCTGAGCTCTTAGGGCGATAATGTGTCAAGACCAGTCGAGACTGCCGAAAGCAGAGATATTATCATAATGATTCCATCATAGGCAGTGGGTGTTAATGGAAGTGGCTGTGAAAAAAGAAAAGTGCTACAGGCAGCGAAGCTGGAATAGAGGTGTCTGCAAGTGAAATATCGGCTGCTTGTGGAATCTCCATCATAATCATTAGCTATATTAGCCTCAGAACCATTCTTCTGCCATCTCTTCTAGACCAGGCCCAAACTCAAATAAAAAATGGATGCTTTAACTCCAAATGAAAATATATTCTCTTGCTGCTTTTTAAAATCCATTTACATTAAAATGATGGCCAGCAGGTAAGTAATTTATAACTGGAGGCTTATTGCAGAGTGAGCCAGTGTCCTCAGAATGGTGAGCAGAGTAAGTAGGAGACCAAGGGATCTCCATACTGGGAAAAGTTATCACTATTGACTGAGGAAGGCCTGGCAAGGACACCCAATGTCAAGGGGCACCCATGGGCACTTACTGGTGGAGAATATTGAATGCAGAGGGAGTTTCATACTTCAACAGTAAGGTGGATGAAAAAGCAACTGGGGAGTTCCTCAGTAATGTAGCACCGACTAAGAAAGTGTTAGCTTCCTAGGCACCAGGTTTCATTGCTAAAAACTACTACTCTATATCCCATAGACAGATAGATGATCGATAACATTTAATGATTATGATGGTGATGAAAAATGATATACCCCTGTTGTTGGTCAAGGCCTCTCTGCACCTTTGAGGTCCAGATAAACCTGACCAAAATTCCTATTCCATGGAGGATCTAGGGACCTTCTCCTGATTTCTGTGGGTCCTCGGGCTTTTGTTCCTCAAGCTTGTCTCTCTGCGTCCATTTCCTTCCATACTTGACGCTTTGACCAGCACACAGGAACATGGTGTCAGGTTCAGTTCCTTAACTAACTCCCGCCCCCCACAACATGTCCATCTGCGCCAAAGATAGCATGAATTTAGTAACTTTACTGAAGATTTGGGGGTTCCCCAAAGGGAGACCCAATGCTGTGTAAGGCCTTGAACCACCTAGCTATCCCTTTCCCTCCTCTCTTTCCCTATTTCTCAGGCAAAATTTCTTTTCTCATGTAAAATAGAGCTAATTCTGTTCAGGCTACCTCAAGATCTTGGGTTCTACCTCAGGCCAGCAGACCTGCCAAGATTTGTCTTCTGGTCAAATTGGGGAGACCCCGAAAGGAATTTGTTGAACACAGTTTATTCTACCTTGTTATGAGAAGGTACATTTCAGGAGCATTTTCCACATACTGATAGTTTGCTAACAGCTTTCCATGCACTGAATCTTTAAGATCTCCATGGAAGGTATAATCCCCCATTTTAGTGATGGGAAGACTGGAGCATTGTGAGAGTAATCATGAGACCAAGGAGATGCCCACTAATTAATGAATGAGAGTCTTTAACTCTGGTGGTAGACCAGAAGGCTGAAGTTGTATTACCCATAATTCCACATGGCCTCCTAGTGCTGAGAAACACTCTGGTGAATTAGCAAAGTGGTCTCTTTCCTTCACATTCGCACATCATCTTTCTCCAGGTATATATGAAGCAAGCACTACTTACATCTCCCCTTTTCTGTACTGTGTGATTGAGCTCAGGCCTGTTTACACTAAGACAAGTTGGAGCCCAGAACTCTCCTCATGGTTATAGGGTGGTGTGGTAGTTAGATTCGGTTGTCAACTTGGCCAGGTGAAGGTACCTAGTTCTGTTGCTGTGGACATGAGCCAATGGTACTTGAACCTCATCTGTTGCTCATTACACCTGCAGTCGGCTAGGAGGCGTGCCTGCTGCAATGAGTGACGTTTGACTTAATCGGCTGGTGTTTAAATGAGAGAGCGCAATGTAGCACAGCCCAAGCAGCTCAGCATACCTCATCTCAGCACTCGCAGCTTAGCCCAGGCCTTTGGAGATGCAGAAAGAAATCACTCCGGGGAAAGTTGTTGGAACCCTGAGGCCTGGAGAGAAGGCCAGCAGAGACCATCCTGTGCCTTCCCACATAAGAAAGAACCTCAGTGGAAAGTTAGCTGCCTTTGCTTTGAAGAACTAACAAATAAAGCCGCTTTTATTAAAAGCCAATCTGTCACTGGTGTGTTGCATTCCGGCAGTTAGCAAACTAGAACAGGTGGTAAGTGGGTGAGTGGTTGGAAGCGACTGGCCTCCCAGTGCTGGAGAGAGCACTGTCTCTGTCTTGAATAGCCTGGGAAAGCATGGCAGTGCAGCATGACTGACATGATTTCTCCTTTGGCTTTACCCCTCCAGGAAGCCAACTCTGAGATTGCCACAGGGAAGCCGCCTTTGTTTCTGGACACAGGCCTAGGTGTGTTTCTTATATATCTTGTTCTGAAATCCACTCCTGATTCTCTGGTCCCTTCGCATTTCACCTGAGGGAGAAAGGAAGAAAGAAACCTCAGAGGCTATTCCTTGCCTGCCTGAGTTTTAAAGAATTTTTGCATTTCGGAGATGCATGGATCTGTGAGTAGCAGTAGAGGGATGAGGAATAGGGGTGGTGATATATTTATATAGCCCCTCACAGTTCTCCCATACCAGTCCCACTGGATTTTTCCCAGCAGCCTTCTAGGGAGGGATGGCAAGGCAGGTGTTATTTACTGTTCCTATTTGATGAAGGAAAAAGCTGAGCTTCAGAGAAGTTATGGGATGAGCCCAAGGCACACAGCTAGTTCCTGACAGACCTGGAATTTGAAAGCATTTTTCCTGATGTCTGCATCGGAGCTTTATATGACATCCCTTCTTCTCTCAGTTCTGTTCACATTTGTAGACTCTGCCACTACTCAGGTTTCCCACATGGATGTATGTATGTGTTACATGTATTTTCCAATTTTCAACTAAAATTCCAGTAGTGAGGGCAAAAAAAGGAACAAAGGGATGGTTCTTAACAATCTGGAAAGTTTAAAAGCCCCTCTTCCATTAAGAGATGCTTTCTATCTCTCTTGTTCACAGCAGTGATAGAAAGGAGGAAGAAAAGAAAAATGAGAAAGGGGGTTAGGAGAGAGAGCTGGGGGTGGGGAGAGAGGGCAGCAGGGGTGAGAGAGAGAGAGATTGATTGAGATTATTTGAGATTATTTTAAATGCTTTTTATCTGGCCCTTTCTTTAGTTAACAAGCAGAAGATCTGCTCAAAGAGAGTAGAGAGAGGTGGGGGGTGATGGTGGTGGTAAGGGATAAATATGCCACCAATTGTTTCAGTGTGCTCAAGCTGCTGGAATGCAATATACCAGAAATGGATTGGCTTTTACAATGGAGATTTCTTAGCTAAAATGTACAGTTCTGAGGCCTTGAAAAATGTCTAGATTAAGACATCAGTAGAACAATACCTTCTCTGAAGAAAGGTGGCTGGCATCGGGGTTCGTCTATCAGATAGCAAGGCACACGGCCGGTGTCTGCTGGTCCTTTGCTCCCTGTTTTTGTTGATTTCAGCTCCTGGTTCCAATGGCTTCCTCTCTGAGCTTCTGTGGGTCCTTTCTTAGCATCTGGTCTTTCTCTCTTTCTCTCCCCTCTGGGCTTTATGTCTAAACTCTCTCCACGACTTTTTGGGTGTTTCTCTCTGAGCTCTCTGGGGCTTCGTCTCTCTTTTATCTTTTTCTGGGGTACATATAGCCTTTTTCTGGGGTACATAACAGCTTCAAACCAGCACACCAATCATTGAATTTTTTTCAGAGAAAGAGACCAAAATAACAACAATAAAAACAAAACTCATCATAAAACAATTCTGAGATGGCTGAGAGGAAATGGTAAGAAACAAAAGCTACCTCTTTCTTTTCTGCTCCTGTGCACGTTGCTCAAACAGGGTAAAACCTGGCCAAAAGATGAAAGCGTAGTGCTTGATTTTGTCTTCATCTTTCCCCATTGACAGCGTCATTTATCAGGGATAATGACAGATCTGCATGGCTAATTAAGATCAGTGAGGATAGCTGGAGTACATAGGAGTCTTCCAGTCTTGGTTTTCTCATTTATAAAATGGAATGTTAATGCCTGCCTCATAGCAGTATTGTGAAAAATAAATAAGGTTATGTGATTAGATAAAATAAAGTAGATGAAAAGTTCCAATACATTCCCTGTCATATAGTAGGCATGCAAGAAATATTTAAAACCACAGACACAGTTGCATAAGAAAAATGTCTGGGAGGATACATACTAATCTGTTAATAGGATTATACCTGGAAAAAGTGCTTGAGTGTGGGACACACTTTTACTTTTTACTGTATATACTTTTACTTTAGACTTTAGAAATCATGTAAGAATGCCATGCAAATATTAATGGGTATATGTGGGTGCACAGTTAAAAGTTATCATCAAATATAGAGTAATAAAAGCTGTGACATATTTGTAGTCTTGTCTTTGTGTAGTTGTAACATTTGTATTCACTACATTGAATCAGTTCAGGTTCCTGTGGTGGCAAGTAACAGAAAATGACTTGCTAAGTTAAGAAGCAAAAATGATGTTTCTTAGAAGAGTACTGGAATAGCTCCCACCATTAAGGAAGAACTGAAAACTGGGCATTAGGAAGCAGCCCTAGATGTCAGCAAGTGGGCTTTCTCTTAAGAGTGTGGGCATAAGATGTCTCAATACAGTCAGCTTCCATTCAAGCTTTTACATTCCGAGGAGAGATGTCTGATCGTTTCACTATGGGCCCCAAGTTTACCCCTTTGGCTCCACCAGCCTTTGCCAAGTGAGAAGGTGGGTGGTATATAAAGAACAGTTCTGTGCACATTCATGTATTTCTTTACACTTTGTAATTTTTCTGTCATTATCACTTTGACTATTCCTTCTTTCTCTCTTTCTTCTCTTTTTGGGACTCCTATAATGTGTTTATTGATACACTTGATGGGTCCCACAGGCCTGTGAGGCTGTGTTCATTTTTTCCCATTCTTTCATCTGCTTTTCAACCTGAATAATTCTGATTTCTTGTCTTTGAGTTCACTGCTCCTTTCGTCTGCCAGCTCCAATCTGCTAATGAGACCCTGTAGGGAGCTTTTCATTTCAGTTCTGTGGTCTTCAACTCCACTATTTCTGCTCGGTTCCTTTTCTCATATTACTCATTCATTGTTTTCCTTATATTCTTTAGTTGTTTCTCTGTGTTTTCCTTTATCTCCTTGAGCATATTGAGGATCATTTTTTAAAAAGTCTTTGTCTAGTGTGTCCAAAGTCTGGTCTTCTTAGTTGATGGCTTCTGGATTTTTTATCTTGCTTCTTTGTTTATCTTGTAATCCTTTGTTGTACTCTGTGCATTTAAGTATTTTAAAGTGTTAACTCTGGGATTTAGTCCCTGATCTGTCTGTTTCTTGAGCTTGTATAAAGCTAGTGATATGACAGAGAGTTCCTTGAATGCCAGGTGCTATCAAAAACAAGCCAATGCCAAAAAACACCTTTCACAATCTTTGCAAATTGGCCATGCATTGACTGGCGCTCTCCTTCAGGGTTTAGCTCTCCATTACAAGATCAGCCTGAGATGAATGTGGATTGCAGGCTCCTCTCTGTCTTATTTGAACATGCAGCTTGTCTTGGGTTTGTGCTTGCTTGTGGCTTTAGGAATTCCCCCATTTTCAAGCAGAAGTCCCCCTCTACTCCCTATGAATTAGAGTTTCTTCCCTTCCTGGATGCCCAATTGTATGACTGAAAACAGGTAATGCTTTCCTCTAGCCTGCTTGGATTTAATTGTTTCTTCTGCTTTAGCTGTCTGCAAGCTGCTTGTGCCTACAGGGCAAGTCTGGGACAGTGAGGCAGAAAAGAAGTTCCTGGCCTAGTCTTTCAGGCTGCCACCTGATAGATTGGCACTGACATGCAGGCACCCAGGATGTGCTTGGGAGTTACTCTGCTCCGTCTGGAGCAGGGCCATGGACCCACAATGGGAGCGCAGGCTGGCCCCATGCTGCATCAGGCTGATATGTGTGTATGTGGGGGCCAGCAGGGGAGCCACGAGCACCTCCTACCATTTTTAAAGGTGTGTTTTCTTGATTTGGCACTCAACCAGTTACTCAACACTTTCATTGTTTTCCAGAGTTTTGGGGAAATGGCTCTGCTTGGTTTTTTTTTTTTCCTATTTGTTCAAAGATTCCGTGGGGGAATGACACCCTGGTGTGTCTTATGCCACTATCTTGGTTGACCAAGCCAGTTTTTGCCTTACTTTAAAAATAATTAAAAAAAAAAACCCTACAACAATTAATAAAACAAGTAGAGCTATATTGAAAGATCCTAACAAAGCATGATCTTTGCTTCTTCTACAAGGAGCCAATAACATTTGACACCAAGCAACATGATTTATCACTCACATGCCTAGTGATGCGTCACTGAGTGACACATCTGCCTTGGGGCTGGATAAATGTTGATTGTGACCACAGACACACCCATACAGTGATAGCAAGACTCCTCTTTTTGTCTCTAATGGTTAGCGGATACAGAACTCCCATACATTTGCTAAGTGCTGGCTCCCAGAGTGGGGTGTTTGAGACCTTGATTTAGATAAAGAAAAGTAATAGGGCGTCTCCTCAGCTGTTCTGCAATGATTGGGAAGCAGGGAGTATGAAGCACATGCAGGGTATATGGAGTATAGTTTGTGTATGTGTGTGTGTGTGTGTGTGTGTGTGTGTGTGTGAATGAGAGTGACGGGGAAGGGAGAGGGAGAGAAGGAGAGAATGTCTCATTGCTCTGGGGAAGAATGACATTTAGCCAATCTCCTCTGAGGACTGAACTTTCTATGCTGACCATCTGTGTTTCCCAGGAAAGAAGAGTCCAGCCAAAGCCCAGGAAGTTGAGGAGAAAGGGAGGAGCAGAGAGCTTGTCCAGTCTGGGCGGGGCTCGGGAATGCTTGTGTCCTTAGTAATGCCTCCTGGCCACATCCACAGAGGCCTCGTTTGGCTGCTTGGTCTCCTCTCAGCCCCGTAAGCATTCTTCCCAGTGTCAACAAATACTCCCTGTGGCCACCCACTCCTTCCTTTTGACTTTATTTTGGTGGGGGGAGGTACTGAGGAAGGTGACTAGAAGCTACTTATTTGGAGGCGAAAACCACATCTCTAAAAATAAGAGGAGACTAACAGAATACCATTTACTGACTCTTACTACATTCTCACAGACTCTTAGCTGGATTCCTTAACCCCCATTTTCAGAAGAGGAAACCAAGTCTCAGAGAGCTTAAGTAAATTGCTCATGCTTGCACAGCTCATAAATGGTAGGATTAAACCTGGGCACTGTGCCTCCAGGCCACCTGCTCCTAATCCTTTGTCCATTTTAGAAAGCCAGCTCAGAAGGACTCAAGTCCTGGAGCCACCAGTGATCACCGGCTGCTCTGGGACCACTCATGAAACTGTTGAGGTCTCCGTATTAACTACAACAAATTGGTAATTATTATATAATACCTGCCCCCAAAGCCAGCACTGTAATAACAATTTTAAGCCAGGCAACCTGTATGGTTGGGAAATCAAGGTGCTGTGGACTCACAGTGTTCTTACCCAGTTGTTAGAATTGTTCCTTCTAAGACACCTTGTCTGCAGCTTTGGATTTTACGTATTCTAACCTTTAAAGTTGCTGGAACAGGACGATTAGGCTGAGTGGTTTTACTAGAATTTAAAATATTGTGAATTTTGTGATAACTCCTCTAGCCATAGCTGGAATAAAAAATGACATTGCTCCAGACAATACCATGCACTAATTAAACCAGTGGAGAATGAAACAGAAATACAACAGCAACAAAAAGTGGAGTCACTGGCTGGCTTCCAATCACTCCCCAAACAGGGCAGTGGAATTTAAATTTCTATTATTTTCAGTGAATGTGGCCCTAAGGAATCATGTAGGAATTTTTCTTATGTGATTTCAGGACAGATTCTCTCCTGCAGTATAATAACTTTATAAAGCTATAGCATGCTTTGTTAAAAAAAAAAAGGCATAAAATATGTGCATCCCTAGGAAAAGTCCAGGAGGACACACACATAATAGGGAAAGGACATTAGAAGAGAAAGGTCTTTATTCTTTTTCTTTCTTTAAACAATCATATATTTCCAGAGTGTTCAAATTCATTATACTGTGCATGTATTTTTGAGCAGACTGGAATTTTTAAGGGAATGTTTTAGAATGAATGACTCATCATCATGGCACCAGATTATCAAAAGGCAGATTAGGTAGGCAACCTTTAAGAATCTGCTTTGCTCATGACCCCAAATGGGCAAAGAACTTAAATAGATATTTCTCCAAAGAAGATACACAAATGGCTAATAAAATACAAAAAGATACTCAACATTGTTGGTCATCAGGAAAATGCAAACCGAAACTATGAGATACCCCTTCACATATACTAGGATGGCTGATATTATAAAAAGAGAAAATAATATGAGTTTGACAAGGATACAGAGAACTAAGACCCACGTTCATGATGGCATTATGAAATGGTGCAGCCATTGTGGAAATTGTTCGGTGGTTCCTCAGAAAGTGGAGAATAGAATTACCATATGACCTGACAATCTCACTTCTTGGTATATATCCAAAAGTATTCAAAGCAGGGACTCAAAAAAGATATTTGCATACCACATTTTGTTTATCCGTTCTTCTGTTGATGGACTCTTTGTGTGCCGGTTTGAATCGATTATGTACCCCAGAAAAACCATATTCTAATCTTGATCCAGTCTTGTGAGGGCAGCTGTTTCTTTTAATCCTGATTGAATATTGTAGGGTGAAAATTTGATTAGATTATCTCCACAGAGATGTGACATGCCCTGTTGTGGGTGTGACCTTTTGTTTAGATAGAAATGTGGCTCTTGATTAGTTTACTGGAATCCTTTAAAAGGGAAAGCATTTTGGAGAAACCTCAGCACAGAGCTGATAGAATCGAAGTAGATGGTTGGAGAACAGTTGCTTCAGAGAGCAGAGAGAGACACAGATGTTTGGAGATGCTTGGAGCCCAGCAGATGTTGCCATATGCCTTCCCATGAGATGTTATGCAAGAGAATGACATGGAGAGACTCAAGGGAAGCCAAGAAATGAAAGTCCCAGAGAAGCAGAGTGAGGAACCCGCACAGGAACAGAGGCTGAAAACAATAGAGCCCCGGAGCCGGGGACCAGCAGATGCCAGCCACATGCCTTCCCCGCTGGTAAAGGTGTTTCAGATCCATTGGCCTTTCTTGAATTAAGTTATCTGTTTTAGTTTGTAAGCTGCTGGAATGTAATATCCCAGAAATAGAATGGCTTTTAAAAAGAGAATTTATTAAGTTGCAAGTTAACAGTTCTAAGACTGTGAAAATGTCCAAATTAAAGCATCCAGAGAAAGATACCTGAACTCCAAAGAAAGGGCTGATGAAGTTCAGGGTTTCTCTCTCAGCTGAGAGGGCACATGGCGATGTCTGCTAGCTTTCTCTCCTCATTTCCTAAGGCTTCCCTGGGGGTGTTTTCCTTCTGGATCTCCAAAGGTCTCTGGCTGTGTGGGTTCTGTTGGCTCTAAAGCTTTTTCCAAAATGACCCCCATAAGCAACCCCACCTTGAATGGATGGAGACATCTCTATGGAAGCCATCTAATCAGAAGTTACCACCCACAATTGGGTGGGTCACATCTCCATGGAAACAATAAAAAAGACCCCACCCAACAATATTGAATGAGGTTTTGAAGAGCATGGCTTTTCTGGGGTACATGACAGTTTAAAACCAGCATTGCATCTTTCCCTGGATGCCTTAATTTGGACATTTTCATCGGCTTAGAATTGTAAACTTGTAACTTATTAAATTTCCTTTATAAAAGCTGTTTCATTTCTGGTATATTGCATTCTGGCAGCTTAACCAACTAATACACTTGGGTTGCTTCCATCTTTTGGCAATTGTGAATAACATTGCTATGAACATTTAGTGTGCAGATAATCTCTTTAAGTTCTAACCATGAGAAACCCAAATCCAAATGGCTTAAACAATAAAAGAGTTTGACTTGAGGCACAAGTTACTAGGTCTTCTTGATTTCTTTGATTTGGTTGGTATCAATGTCATCATATGCCTAGCTCTGTCTAACTTTCTGCTCTGCTCCTCATACAGCAACAGTCTAGCTTCCTTGTGGTGGCAGAATGGATGCAGCAGCTCCAGATTTCTGTCCCCATTATCTTCTTCTAGGAGATAGAACTCCCCCCACACCCAGAAGTTCCCTGAAAAATCTCCCATCAAGTCTCACCAACTCAAATTTGGTCTCATGTCCATTCTTGACTGAATCCCTTTGGCCAGGGAAGATTGATTGGCTTAGGATATGTGAGGCAGTTACAGTTACATGGAGAATGCGAGTGATGTCAACTCACCCTCCCCAAGCCCATATGGTGGCTGCCTAGTCGAGAAGGGGTGGAAGGGATATGAGAGAGCCAACAAGCTCTTGTGTATGGACCACGAAGCTCTAGTTTAGGAAGATGAAGCAGGAATGACTTGTGTTTATGGATGTGTGGGGAATGGAAAGAGTTGAAAGAGGAAAATGGTAAAGGGTGAGGGTGGGGCAGGGGTGATGAATTTTCCCAACTGAAAAGCGGGACCGTGAGTTTGTGATCTACTCAAGGTTGATGCCGGGGTCTCCTCTAGAACAGCAGCACTAAGCCTATGGGTATGGATCCGGAGAAACAAATGGTTATGAGGGTGCTGGGAGACTGGGCATGAAGAACCAAGGTCCTGGTGTGGTAGGCAAGGGGCCTCCAGGGCCAAGTGTGGCTGGGAGGGAGGGAGTCCCCTGAGGAGATACTCTCTTTCAAAGGCTGGGTGTGAGCAGGGAGCTGGGAAAGTGGCACCCCATGCTAGCCTGAAGCAGCAGCACTGGACATGTGTGGATGGTCACAGACCCAGAGTGCCTCTAGGGCACTGAGTGATTCATTTACGTACAGCGTTGAGAGTACAAGGCAGGAGCGTGTGCCTGATCACTGTTATAGTAATTATTATTATTACTTTAAATTATTGTGAAGTAGTGAGAAGTAGTAGATAGCAGTAGCAGAAACAGAACAAGAGAGCCAGAACTCCGTCCTGCTTGAAAGCTGCAGCCTGGTGAATCTCCTTTTGGACCATGTGAGTCCCAGGGAAGGGAAACCTCAAAAGTGGGAAGACTCGTGTGGGCACTTGGGCAGGTTCTAATTGAGAAATAAAGACCTGTGGCATTAATAAGAGCATGGAGTAGTTGCTGTATTACAGACTTTAAATACATTATTTATTCAATCCTCACAGCACCATATGAGGTAGTCATTATTATCACCATTTCACAGAGGAGGAAAACCCAATTGGAGGCATGAAGTCCACGGCTCAAGTTCTAGAGCTAGAATATAGTAGAGCTGGTACTTTAACCCACTATCCATCTCCCCCACCCCCAACTATTCTACCTCCCTAACAGAATGTAAATTGGGGCATTTATCCCACAATGCCCCATCAAGCCAAGTGCCTCAGGGAGCATGACCTCACCCTCAGTTCCAGGGGAAAGATTATTGATCTAAAAATAATTTCTTTCCTCTTGACCTAATTATAACTGTTGGAACTCTGTTGATGGGATTCTGGGAGAAGTTTTCTCACTTCCAAGAGAGAGCAATAGGAGTAGTTTTTTTCCTCTTCCTCGGTATATCATCACATTCGGATAATGTGAAACTGTTGCAGCCACTTGCTACCAACCTGAGAATGAGGTCAGCACCCACATGGCAAAGCAGAGATTGAGATCACCTGGTATCCCTGATGGTCTGAACGAGTCACTAAATAACCCACCCTGGAAGCCTCTGGCAGCAGACGCTGCTAGTTGCCTACCCACTGTGCATCCTTCTCTTCTCCTTTAGTTACAGAAAATCTGTATTGATGGGCGTAGTGATGTGCCCAAATATAAAACTACATTTCGCAGCCTCCGTTGTTAATGGCGCTAGCCAATGGAATGTTAAGTGACTCTTTTTTCTTGCCCATCTTTACCTCCCTGCTTCCTGGAATGTGGACACGATGGTTAAAACTATGGCAGCCATTATGTGACCATGTAACTAACTTGAGGATGGAAGCCACATGCTACAAGAGATGGTAGTGCAGAAAGTGTGGGTCTTGAATGACTGTGGAGCAGTCATGCCAGTTTTGACAATTATTTCTGGGCTTCTTTTATGTGAGAGAAATATCAGAGTTATTTGAATTTTTTCTTACAAGCAACTGAGTCATATCCCAGCAGAGAAATGTATATATTTCTGAATTTCCTATTGGGTGAGAATTAATTTCCTTCATGTGAAAGTGTTTGGAGTTAGAGTTCTTTTATGTGCAATCAATAATCTCCCAGTGTTTTCCTCTTCAAACCCCATAGGGTTCATGTCTGCACTCCGTAGTCAACTACAATGCAAGGCTGAATTCTTCAATTCTCTATTGTACTTGGTGTGAGAGATCCTAAGGTTTGGATCCCCACCATTTTCTGTGTATCTTTTCTGCCTCTACAGCCCCATCTTGGGGCAATAAAGAACTTCCTGAAAGCCCAAACAAAACACTGATGCTCTGGCTAGCTGCTAGAGGGGTGGCACAATGTTGGCAGGGAATCTAGGTGGTTTCCTCGGCACCTACCCCAGACCATCACAGTAGTACCCTCCCACCTGACAGGTAGGGTCTGGGCTTTCATGGTCTCCAGCATGCCCTTTCATTTCCCCCCTCCTTGCTTCTCAGTTCCCCTGCCCCAACCATGTGGTCTGCCTCCCACCCAAACCTCAGGGTGAGGAGCTTTTAATAATCAGCGAGGCAACTATTGACTCAGGTTTTGTTTGGTTGCTGCTAAGTTAGCATTTAATAAATGCAAGAATCTTGGCTTAATAGGTCGGTTATTGGGTATTATTGAAATGACAAATTAATATAAAAAGCTATGCTTGAGTTATACCAGGGATATAACCAAGGTGGCCTCTCTTGTTCCTAATTTGCAGTAAATGTTGCATTTCTGGCCAGTCAGTATTTATTTCGGGCGTAATAACTATCTTGTTAAAACCAAGTCTATTAAATCTAAATGAAAGTCAGGAATTAGTCGTTGAGGGTGGGGATGGGGGGCTTAGTCTGCCTTTGTTGAGAGCATCCCAAACCACTAGTTTCATTACTTCCATTTCCCCATGAGATGGCCAAAGCCAGCTAGTAAAGCGTGGTTGAATTAATAATCATTCATTATCTAGGCACAGAGCCCATCTATGATACTTAGTCTAAGTAGTTTTCCTTTGGATAAAAATCTATAAAGTAATAATGATGATAATGATAGCCATGATTTATCAGTGCTTATTTATGTGCCAGGGCTTTAAATCCATGATCTCCAAATCTCATACTGATCCCAATTTTCAGGTCAGGAAACTGAGGCTTACAGGGGTGAAATAAACTGCCCAAGATCATACATATTGTGCTGGTTTGAAATGATGTATGTACCCTAGAAAAGCCATGTTTTAATCCTAATTCCATTTTGGAAAAGGCAGCTGTTTCTTCTAATTCCTATTCAGCATTGTATGTTTGAAACTGTAATTAGATCATCTGTCTGGAGATGTGATGTAATTGAGAGTGGTTGTTAAACTGGATTAGGTGACGACATGTCTCCACCCATTCAAGTGGGTCTTGATTAGTTTCTGAAGTCCTATAAAAGAGGAAACATTTTGGAGAATGAGAGATTCAGAGAGATCAGAGCAGAACGACGTAGCCATGAGCAGCAGCGTCCACCAGCCAGCGACCTTTGGAGATGAAGAAGGAGAATGTCTCCCAGGGAGCTTCATGAAACAGGAAGCCAGGAAAAAAAGCTAGCAGATGACGCCATGTTTGCCATGTGCCCTTCCAGATGAGAGAGGAACCCTGACCGTGTTCATCATGTGCCTTTCCACATGAGAGAGAAACTCTGACTGTGTTCTCCATGTGCCCTTCCACTTGAGAGAGAAACCCTGAACTTCATCAGCCTTCTTGAACCAAGGTATCTTTCCCTGGATGCCTTCAATTGGACATTTCTATAGACTTGTTTTAATTGGGACATTTTCTGAGCCTTACAACTGTAAACTAGCAACTTATTAAATTCCCCCTTTTAAAAACCATTCCTGAATCAACGTTTCTGGTATATTGCATTCCGGCAGCTAGCAAACTAGAACACATATGCTAACTGGGAGAGCTGGGATTCAAACTCAGGTCATCTGAGTTCTAAAGCCCACCCTCTCACCAGCTGCCGAAACCCTGAAGCCTTGGAATGTATTTCTGTGTTCTGCACAGAAGAGTTCTGTGTCTTGCCTGGTGACTCAGAACCTTATTACAGAGTAGTCTATTTTAAGCCCAACCCCAACTCAGACCTGGATTACTCCTCATTTGCTTGGGTGGGCACAGTTGCCTTCTTCCATTCTAATGTGAGAGGAAGCCATTCTAATCTACCTTTATGCGTTCACTTTTTTTTCTGTCCATTTGTCCAGGGTTGCAGGGCTTATAATCCAGCTCTAAGAAAATCTGGGAAAACTCTAAGGAAAAGGCAAAAAGACCCCCATGAAGAAGAAAATTTCCAATGTATCCAAGCTAGTTTCCTGTATTCTCTCTTTGAGGTCCTGCTTTCTGAACCTGTTAGATCCCCTTCAATGTGGGCCTTGGGCTTACAGCTGAGACCCAGCAGAAGAACATAAGGCACGAATATTACTGGGACTTTATTATGGCTCAGACTTAGGATGCCAAGGTACCTAATTTGAACCATGCATAATGTTGCTTTGCAGCCAGGCAATATGGTTCAAATAGGAAAATTCTACTGGGCTTCTATACAGAAGAGCCACGTGATTCATTCATTTATTCATTCACTCAACACATATTTGTTATTTTACCTGCATTATTTCAGTTACTGTTATAAGGCGCTAGGTCTTTGATTTCACATTAGAAATCATGAAATTCTGGGGCAATGCAGATGAAGGAGCACTAGAGAGAGAATTAGGAGACCTGGGTTCGAGTTAGGGTGACCAATTGCCCTGGTTTGCCTGGAATATTCCTGGTTTTAGCAATGAAAGTCCCGCATCCCAGAAAATCCCACAGTGTCTTAGTATGGTTGATTAATCCTAGTTTGAGTGCCAGATCTATATTTACTAGTTCATCAGTCAATAAATATTTCTTGAGTGCTATTATGTGCCAGACAGTGTCTTTGTGTTGGGAGAGCAGCAGTAAATAAAGCAAAGTCCCTATGCTTGAGGTGCCATGTTCTATAGTGATAGATGATACAAGTAAAACCAACAAAAGAAGGCATATCTAATAGCATTAAAGATGAAAGAGGTACTGTGAAGGAGAATGACTGCCTAATGGAGGGGACTGTTTTAGTTAGGATGGTCAGAGAACACCTCAGAGGGGAATGACAAATGAGCAGAGGCCACAGTGATGAGAAGGAGGCAACCATGTAAAAGTATGGGAGGTAGCTGTCCAAGCAGAAAGTTCATCAAGAGCAAAAAGTCCTGAGATGAGAATAGATCTTTCAGGTTTGAGGGTCTGAAGGTGGGTTAGTGTAGATGGTTACAAAGAATGAGGGGGAGAGAGGGTGAGGAAAGGAAGAGGGAGTTAGAGAGTCTGTCAGGGATCAGATGATAGAGGGCAGTGGGCTCTGCACAAGGTATGGGATCTGGGGGGATTTACTTTCAAATGAGGAGACAGTGGGGCTAGATACCCTATTCCGTAGGGCTGAGGTCAATTCTCATAAGTTCCTCCCCAAACCTCCTTTTCATCTTGGGTTTTTTATCTTAGTAAGGGTGTCATCACTCACAGAGCTGTCTGAACCCAGAACCTCACTGAGGTTTCTCTTTTGTGCTTCACCTCTCCTGTCCTCAATCTGTTAGTCTCCAAGTCTTATCATTTCTACCTCCCACCAAACCTCAAATCTGCCACCTTTACCCATCTCTGCTGATCTTGCTCTGATATTATCTCTCTCTCCATCTCCTGTCTGCAATAATTTCCTGACTGATCTTCTTACCCTTAATTTCTTCCCTGTTTTTATATGTGTTGTTGGTACTCTTTACATAGACCAAATCATGCAACTTTCTTACTTAAACCAGTAACACTTAGCATATCTTCTTAAGTTGGGTTTCCTGGAAGCAGATCCTGAGATGGAAATTTATGTGCAGATAATTTATTGGGGCTTGTTCTCAGTTTATATGGTGAATTACATTAGTTGATTTTCTAATGTTGAACTAACCTTGCATTCCTGGGATAAACCCTATTTGGTTATGGTTTTAAATAATGCTGGATTTGATTTATTAAAATTTTGTTAAGGATTTTTGCATCTGTATTCATGGTTGTAATCTTTTGTAATGTCTTTGTCTGGTTTTGATACGAGGGTAATGTGGCCTCCTGATATGAGGAGAAAGAGACTTAAGAGTAGGAGTGGTAAGCCGTGGAACTGCTGTTTTTCATTTTAAGACTTCTAGCACTATTTAATTTTTAAGTTTTTCCTCTAGTCCATTAACATCAATTTTTAAAAACACTAGAAAATAATAGAAAACAAAATACAACCCTGTGGTTTTCCATGAGTGATTCTTTTTCTGAAAGTGGATGTAGAGAAAGAACTGAGGTTGTGGTAATTTTCCTGCACAGTAAATAAAGGGTAGGATTAATAAGCCTGAATCTGGGCAAGGTAATCATATATTGAGCACTTCCTAAGTGTTGGGTACTACACTAATTTAATTCTGATAAGATCTTCTATCAGTTAACGATCTTGCATTTCAAATCATTCCAAAACTTAGTGGTTTAAAACAACAATTATTCAACTGTTTGGGTGTGCTCACGATTCTGTAATTCAGGCTGGACTTAGCTAGGTGGTTTTTCTCTGGTCTTGTTTTGAGTCACTTATGTGTCTGCAGTCGTCTGGTGGCTCAACTGGGGCAGAACAATCCAAGATGGTGAGGTGATCAACTGGTGATCACTATGTCTGGTGATTAGCTGGAACTGTCACCTGTGATAGCTAAGTTCTTTTCCATGTGGCTTCCCTAATAGGATATCCTGGGTTTCTTACATGGTGGTGGCAGTACTCCAAGAGGACAAACTGTAATGCATAAAGCCTTATCAACTTCTGGAGATATCACATTTGTTGGTATCCCATTGGCCAAAGCAAAGCACATGAGCAAGCCTAGAGTCAGTGTTGGAGGGGCATATGCAAAAGTGTGGATACTGGGAGATAAGATTCATTGGGGACAATCAATGCAACAGTCAGAACACTATGGAGCAGGTATTTATTCTTTTTCGTATATTGTAGATGAGGAAACAAAATTAAATAGCTGGCCTAAGATATGGTGGAGCTGGGTTTCATATTCTTTCTTCTGTCTGACTCCAGAGCCCAAACTTTAACTACTATGCTGTAGTATCTCTGGCTCCCTGCCTTGGTATAATTTTTTTTTTTGCATAGTCCATTGTCAAATTATCCTGATTGACATGATGATGAATCACCTGTTCTTAGGTCTGCTGCTGATTTCCTATGTGTCTGCTTTCCATCTTCCTCCCAAAACACTACACACACACACACACACAGACATATCCAAGAGAATACTGACCCATGTTTCTCTCTGCACATATTACTGTAGAGACACTACAAGGATAATTTCCACTCTCACTTCTTTATCTGTGGGGCCTAGGGTTGAATGAATGCCTATCACATTTATGGGGATGTCCCTTTGTATCTTGTACCATACCAGGGTTGAGGTGAGTCCATGTATCTAGTTGGTATGAACTGTTCTCTTTTTAATCATCCTCTTAGCATTCACTTACAAGGAAATGGCCAACTCAGACAGAAGAGATCTGTATTCTTTAAACCATCTTTGACTCATCCATCTCCTTCTTCCTTTTCTGGCAAGGTAGCTTGCTACATTACTTTCCCACCCCTCAGTAGACTGATGGAAACAGGAGAAGTCGAATGCTCTCCTCATCTTTGCTATCAGAAATTCTATAGTGTCTGACAGACTGAGACAGATGGCTTCTGACTCAGTGAGGCCTGTATTGGTGACAGGGTGCAGCCCGAAGTCCCCAAGCACCATTTTGATGTTGTTATTGGCAACATGATTGAGAGGGAAGCTTGGCGGTCTGTCACCTTGGCCTTCACGGGACTACTAGAGTGAAGCAAGAGATAAAATGTACTTTGTTTTCAGCAAGGTTCCATTATATGTCCTGCATGATAAACTCCAAGACATGCCATAAAAATATGGCTTCTTATTATCCCTGCTTTTAGGGCACTTTGAAATTGTTAGGAGAGGTACAAGCAAAGAATTGAGTGTTAATCCTTCCTGAGCGGTATGATGCTACTCCTTCTAAGATCTGACTTTCCATCACTCCTTGTGGAAGGAAAAATAATCCACCCTACCACCAAGAAAAAAAAAGATGTCCATGTCCTGGTGTCTTGGAACCTGTTGATATATTATGTTATATGGAAAAGGGCAGTCAAGGTTGCAGATGGAATTAAAGTTGCTAATCATCTGGCCTTAAATATTTTTAAATGGTGATGATCCTGGATTGTCCAGATGGGCCCAATATAATCACAAGCATCATTAAATTGGAAGAGGGAGCCAGAATGTCAGAGTGGTAAAATGTGAGAAAGACTTGACCTGCCGTTGCTGCCTTTGAAGTTGGAGGGGAGCCATGAGCCAAGGAATGCCAGCAGCCTCTGGAAGCTTCTGGAGCCTCCTGAAGGAATGTAGACCTGCCAACACCTTGATTTTACCCCAGTGAAACAATTTTAGATTTCTGACCTCCAGAATTGTAAGGTAATAAATTTTTGTTGTTTTAACCCACCAGATTGGTGGTAATTTGTTAGAGCAGCAATAGTGAATGGGTGTATTATTTTTTTTATTAGTTCCTTGAATAATGGCCAAGGTTCATAGCATTTATGGAGGGCTTCAACATACATGATAGGAGCAGAATTAGTAGTCTTGCCTGGGGATACTTATTACCCCATTCCTCAAGCTTCCATAGAAAACCATATTAGAACCACATGTCCTGTCTGCCCCTATGCTGGTGAGACTTATCATCTCATTGATGAGGCTCAATAACAATTTTTAATTGTCTTCTGCTCATGTATTCCTTTGTTTGATGAAGATTTTGTGGGCTGGCAATCTGTGCAGGGCTTGGCTGAGATAGTTTGTCTCGGTTCCATGTGATGTCACTTGGGGTCACTGTTGTGTTTGTGGTCAATTCACAGGTTGACTAGGTGTTGGCTGATCCTGGAAGACTCACTTGCAGGCATAGCAGTTGACTGGGCTTTGAGCTGGGCACTTTGGGTTTTGTCCTAATGGCCTCTCCACTAGGCAAGAATGGCTTTGGGTTTCCTCAGTAGTGGCCAGGTTCCAAGAGATAGAATGCAGTGGTCCCTTGAGGCCTTGGCTCAGAAATTGTATAACATCAATCCGTGCTTCCTGTTGTCCAGGGCAGGTCACAAGGGAAGCCATGTTTAAGAGAGTAGAGAAACAGACGACTTCTTGATGGAAGGAATGGCAGCACCACACAGCCAAGGGGCATGCATGCAGGGATGGGAGGGATTTGTGACTATATTTTTTAACCTTCCACACTTTTTTTTTAGGGGGGTATGTGCCCTGAGGGTGCCTCCATTCTTCCTTCTGTTCCTGCCTCTTCCACATGGTAAGCCCACCAGGGCAAAATCTCCCCATAAAGAGAGAGGCCTGTGGTTGTCCTGCTGCTGGGACTGTGACAGGTAGGTAAGGGCAATTTAGAGGGCAAGGATGAGAAAGCTCATTTATGCCACAGGTCAGTTTCCATTCACCAATTCAGGTAGCCATCTGTATTATTATTCAGACTGCTGACTGACTCTTTTGTATATTTCTCAATGTGTTCAGAACTTGGATGGGAGAAAGGCATGATTAATTAATGCCCTCAAGAATCTAGTGATTCTGCCCTTCTTCCCCCCTACGTGGGACATGACTCCCAGGGATGAACCGAGACCAACATCAAGAGATTGAGAAAGCCTTCTTGACCACAGAGGGTAAAAGAGAAATGAGACAAAATGAAATCTCATTGGCTGAGAGATTTCAAACAGAAGTTATCCTGGAGGTTATTCTTACACATTATATAGCTATCCTTTTTTAGTTTATGGTATATTGGAGTGGCTAGAGGGAAGTAACTGAAACTGTTGAACTGTGTTTCAGTAGCTTTGTTTCTTGAAGATGATTGTATAACTATATAGATTTTACATTGTGACTGTGGGTGAAAACCTTTTGTCTGGGCCCCTTTTATCCAGGTTATGGACAGATGAGTAAAAAAAATAAAGATAAAAAATAAATAAGTAATGGGATGGGGGATAAAGGGTAAAAATTGGGGAGGTTGAAATACTGTTGGTCAATGAGGAGGGGTAAGGGGTATGGGCTGTATGAGTTCTTTTTGTTTCTTTTTATTTCTTTTTCTGGAGTGATACAAATGTTATAAAAATGATCATGTTGATGAATACACAAATATGTGAAGAAAAAAATGGAAATTATTGCCTATATTTTATGAGGGCTCATGGATGTGTTGTTACTAGCAGATAAATAACTTTCCATTGTTGAAAAAAAAAAAACCAAAAATGAATCTAGTGATTACCCAAAGGAGATAGATAGAGAAATAACCAATGACAGGCAGTGGAAGCATACAACCAAAAGAGAAGGTACAGTCTCTACCCATATAAATGAGGAAGTGGGATGTACTATGGGAAAGGCAGAGTTCTGGAAAATACTTGCTGATTTTGCATTTACATTCTGGTTAAGTCACTTTTGTATATTGGGACAGGTCTCCTGAGCTAGCCTTGGAGTGTAATATAAACTGGAATACAAATATTCACATATTTCAATTCTCCCTAGTTCATCTTTTCCATAGACAACCCAAAAGAGTATATAGTGAGCATGCACTCATACACACACACACAGAAATGCTTTCATTGTTATTTTTGATGCAATTGATAATAGTATACAGGAAATGAAGGGCCTCTGGAGGGAAATGGGGGAGACTTTTTACTTTGGCATTTAATCTAGAAGTTGTTCTCTTTCTACAAAAATGACACTGAAAACTCAGAGAGTTGCATGGGAACATCATTCTGTTGCAGTAGCAGCACGGAGAGAAGTCATTGGTGGATGGCCATGGCAGCTGTAATTACAGCAGGTATAGGGAAGCAGCACACCTTAGTGGAATGAGCACAGGTTGGGTTAAAGATAGGTCTGGGTTTTTAAAATCTTGTCTTTGCAGATTACTTGCTTTGGAACCTTGGGACAGTTAATGTTTCCTCATTTCTATATCTTCTGTAAAATGGAACTCAGTGCTCATCTCATAGGACTGGTAGAAGGATTAAATGAGATATACTGAAAACTTCTGTTACTGTGCCTCACACATTGTAGGTGCTCGGTAGTGATGGCCAAACGAAAACCAAATTTGCAGAATTGTGTTTCAGGTCCTTGCGTGGATCTGTGTTGTGCTAGTAGGAACAGAAATAGATAGGGTGGTAGAGATATGATTGAAGAAAGCTCCATGTTTTAAGGAATTCATTTTGAGCAACAACATAGTAAGAGACAGTGTTAGAACTTATATATCACTTCCAGAGGATTCTCGAAGATCTTTTCAGAAGATCTGAAAAGCCATGAACTGGTGTGACAGGCCTCAGGAGTAAGAAGAGGATACAGAATAAGAGTACAACAGAATAAACGGAGCTAGACCATACTTGGAAACACAGATTTTTGGGCCAGAACTGGACTGTATGATACCTCTTGCATGGGCACACTTTTGGTTCCCACTGACAACCTTCCAATCCTTCTCATTTGCTTGGCAAGGCTAGGTTCCTCTTCTGAAAAATTCAGCTCTAACAGTTCTTGGTTCCAATTAACAGGTAAGAAAGTTGAAAAAAAAAAAAAAAAACAAAAAACAGTGGCAAGAGCATACTCTCCCAGGTGAGCTCCTTAGCCACTCTGTCAGCAGCTCGGAAAGACCACATCCTGACTCAGCCCTTTCACCCATAAATTAGGATTCCTGGTGCCTCTTCCAATTCTCATTTTCTGTGACCTGCTGTAGTATGGGGAAGAGGAAGGTAGAATCAAACCATCTTTCTAAAAATCAACTCTTGTATTTCTAGCTGCCTTGTATTGTTTTGTAGCAATGGCTTAGGAGGAAAGTGAGTGTCATGCTAAATGTAGCTGGAGTCCTATCTGTTGACTTTCATGCTCCCACCCAGGCAGTGGTGTGCACATCTCCTTCCCAGGCATGAAGGCAAGAAAGTCTTCTCCCTTGCTGGGCAAAACCAGAAGGGAACTTCCTTTATTGTAATAACTAATGAAGCCCTCAGAAGAGGAGGAGGCAAAACACAAAGATTAGGCTTGCTGATTAAAGAGAACTCAATCTCTTCCAGCTCAAGACGGTCCCCTCTAGGTAAATGTTATGAAATTCTGTTTCCTTTTCAGGTATGTTTTTCCCTTTGCAAGAAATTGTTCTCTACTTTTTTCCCAAGATGGCATCTGAGGCAGAGGGCACAGGGAGCCCATTGGTATCCTAGTGGGAGAGGGGATGGGCCGCTTGTCTGTGTGGTCCTCTAGTTGAGGTATCTTGCTCCTTTCTTCTCTGGGCCTCAGCTTCTGCTCTCATGGCCTTCACTGAGTCAGTGGAAGCTTGGTGTATCCTGTGGACATTCCCTCAGCTGACAGAGTTCAGCCATCTTCCCCTGCTGACTCCAGCCCATGTGGAATCACACCAGTACTGAGACTTGGTCATACCACCATCAGACCCCCAGACCTGGCCAGATCTCCCTGTGGTCTCTGCTACAGAGACTCCTCATCCTATATCTCAGCAGGCTTCTTGGTTCTTGATTCTTGACTACTTTTCCTATTCCTTTACAGATCCTTGAGAACTTTGTTTTGCTCTCCTGAAGCCAACAGAAATTTGAGGCACTATCTTTTTAGGTAACTACTTCTGCCCATGCTGCCTGATTGGACCCATCATTTGATTTACATGGTACCCTTTGGAAAAGTGAATTTCTTCCCAGGCTTGTAACTCTCACAGGCTGCATGTGGGGAAGCAAAGCACAAACCACAACATTTTTAGGTTTCTTCAAAGCTGTCTTGATGTTTCTATGTGTGCTTACACCCACCACAGCCTGGAGGTTTTGATCTGGATGGGGTGGGGAATCAGGACACCATGTCTCACTTGCCCCTCTGTTCTAGTTTGCTAGCTGCTGGAATGCAATATACCAGAAACAGATTGGCTTATAAAAAGAGGAATTTAATAAGTTGCTGGTTTACAGTTCTAAGGCTGAGAAAATGTCCCAATTAAAACAAGTCTATAGAAATGTACAATCTAAGGCATCCAAGGAAAGATTCCTTGGTCCAAGAAGGCTGATGAAGTTCAGCATTTCTCTCTCAGTTGGAAGGGCATGTGGTGAACATGGCAGCATCTACTGCCTTTCTCTCCAGGCCTCCTATTTCATGAAGCTCCCCCAGGAGGTGTTTTCCTTGTTCATCTCCAAATGTTGCTGGCTGGTGGAATCTCTGCTTTGTGGTTCTATGGCATTCTGAAGCTTTCTCCAAAAATACTTCTTCTTTTATGGGATTCCAGTAAACTAATCAAGACTCACATAGAATGGGTGGATACAGTTTCCATGTAATCAAGTTTAATGCCTACACTTGATTGAGTCACATCTCCGTGGAGATAACCTAATCAGGCTTCCAAACTATAGTACTAAATAGGGATTAGAAGAAACTTGCTCCCACAAGCTTGATTAGGATTAAAACATGGCTGTTTTAGGGCACATAAATCCTTTCAAACTGGCATACACTCCTTCTCTCTTAGCCCTTCTTCTCAGCTCTTTCTTCCACTGAAAGCACTTTCTACTCTCCACTTCTTTCTGAAGGAATTGTCCCCATATCATCTTTTTTTTTTTAAATACTTTAATTGAGAAATCTTCCCATGCATAGTCCAACCATATTATACAATCAGTGGCTCACGATCTCATCACATAGTTGTATATTCATCACCATGATCATTTTTAGAACATTTACATCACTCCAGAAAAAAAAAAAGAAAAAGAAAAGAGAAAAAACTCATACATCCCATACCCCTTTACCCCTCTCTCTCATTGACCGCTAGTATTTCCACCTACCCAATTTATTTTACCCCTTATCCCCCATATTATTTATTTATTATCCATATTTTTTTAGTCATCTGCCCATACTCTGGATAAAAGGAGCATCAGACACAAGGTTTTCACAATCACATAGTCACACTGAAAAGCTATATAGTTATACAATCGTCTTCAAGAATCCAGACTATAAAAAGAAAAAGGCTATGAAACACAGCTCAACAGTTTCAGGTACTTTCCTCCAGCCATTCCAGTACACCACAGACTAAAAAGGGATACCTATATAATGAGTAAGCATAACCTCCAGGATAACCTCTCAACTCTGAAGTCTCTCTGCTACTGAAACTTTATCTTTGTCTCATTTCTCTCTTCCCCCTTTTGGTCAAGAAGGCTTTTCTCAATCCCATGATGCTGTGTCCTGCCTCATCCCTGGGAGTCAGGTCCCATGTTGCCAGGAAGATTTACACCCCTGGGAGTCATTTCCCATGTGATGGAGGTAAGGCAGTGACTTTACTGCCCAGTTGGCTTAAGGAGAGAGGCCACATCTGCTTGGGGGTGATTGTTAAGCATAATTATAAGTAGGCTTATTCTCTCCTTTGCAGGAATAAACTTCATAGGGGCTAGTCCCAAGGTAGAGGGCTCAGCCTATTGAATTGGTTGACCCTACTGCAGGCAAGAATATCAGAAATTCCCCAGATGGTGAAGCTTAATATTTCCTTCTTTCTCCCCAGTCCCCTCAGGGGACTTTGCAAGTACTCTTTTATTATCTGCCTAAATAACTCTGGGATATATCGGGATATCACACTGACCTGTATAAACCAACAAGATCTCACTCCCTATTTATGAGTCCATGTAAATATGATATTCAATTAAACTGATGATACAAGTTAAATTAGATAATGTGCTACCCCTAAATATAAATTTTGCACCAAATAAGCATCTCACCCCTTGGTCATGCACAAAAGTTGAAGTTTGAAAATATGGGTCATATCATTCTTTACCCAGTATTCTGATTTACCTTAGTCCTATCCAGATCAGCTTCATTCATATATCTTGTCGAAGTCTGATAATTTTTTTCAGCTTTTTTGACAATTTCTGAATGGGATAGTACTGACTTTCTTAGCTTCAGTGCTCTAACTATGAATCTCAGGTGTCACATAAATACCTGAAGTTTCAGGGAATGACCAGGTTATATACAAATAGCTCAGGCCCATATCATAATTTCTTTCCTGTTCTTTGGCCTTTGCCCTCCCCTTTTCAGGTCCAAAGAGGCAGAAGGACTACAAGGGAAGAAAAAAGATTTCCAACTAGGGTGAATGCAGAAAAGAAGGTGCCTGCTGCCTACGGCTGTCTGTTCCCAAGGCTTGGTGAAGGCCAGCAGAACAGGCAGTGACTCACCCTTCATTGAGACAGTTTGAAACTGAGAGCAACCTTAGATTTCTTCTACTGTTAACTAGGATGAGGCACAGAGATGTGAGGTGATTTGCCCAAGATTACATTGCTAATAAGTTGATTTGGTTCCAGCATTCATTCTGTTTTGCCATGCTACCTCTCTATAGCTAGTTTAATATCAATGCTAAAACATTGCAAATAAATATAGAGAGGTAATAGCAGTAATAACAAGCAGAGACCCACTGCTATGGATCAGGAAGGAGCTAATGGGTTTACCCAAAAAGGATCCACTACCTCATCTCAATGGGCATAGGGGGTTAGAGATCACATCTGGATTTCAATTTTAAATGGCCATCTTGGCCCTTTGATGCCATATTAAGAAAGGAAGTAAGATAAATGATGCTGGAGGCAGGAAATGGGAACAGGGTGTTTCCTCACCTTCATTAGTTAGTTCGTATTTATATGAAGCAAAAACCAGCTTAGACTCACTTTGGTTAAAGGGGGAGTTTATTATAAAGACCTAGAGGTGTCTTTTGGAAGCCAACAATGGGAACCAGATGGGAGCCTTGGAAAAGTACTAGGGTCAGGGACCAGAACAGGGGTCAGACTCATTCTGGGTCTTGCTTTTGATCTCCTCTCCTTTCTTCCCATTCTCTGGAGAATTGCTTCCTCTTCTTCTTGATTAACATGCACTGAATATGTCCATTGTACAAGTCTAATCATCCAAACAATGTCATACTCTCTTTTTCTCGATTCCACTTCCAACTCCTGGGGGACGGGAGTTTGGTCAGTACACCTTGGGTGAGTTGCCCGTTTCTGGTCCAATCAATTATGGCAGAGGATAGAGGAAGCAGTTTACAAAATGGCTGCCAGAAACTCACAGCTGTGGATGAGGAGGGAGTTGAGGGTTTCAATGTGAATTGGCAGATGTTGTGCAAAATGAACCAGTCCCCCATTTCAGTGGGTGAGGACTCCAGGGAGTAAAGATCATATCCATGAGAATTAGAGTGGAGCTCTTGCCTCTCCCTAGCATTCTATCCATTCTCTCTTTGGCCCTTTCTTAGTAGCTGATAGCAGCAAAGAGTGTTGATGGGAAATGCCACCCTCCTTCTTGTCTTCAGCCAAGGGCTGATATGGCTTGTACCTGCTGGGAACTGAGGGTCATGCCATTGCATTGCCTGAAAATGAATCTCATTCACAATTCAGTTCATGGTCCAAGAAACAAAAATAATATTTAATGAGCAAAATCTTCTTTATTTAATTATGGTAAATGTCAAGGTTGAATCCAAGTGCTTTGCTTAAGGTCAAATGCTCAGTGCTATCAAAAGGCCTTTAAACCAAAGCTGATGGGCTATTAAAGCCTAGGCTAGTTAAAATCGGGCATAGTCCTTTCGTGATTTATTCTCCCCTATTGGAAAAAGTAATGTTCGAGCTGGAACAGTTCACCAGCAGCTTGTGTTTTGCAATTCCCTGCTGTTCTCTTTTTAGACTGTGAGGGATTCCCTGATGGAAGCAATGCCCCAAGTCTTCCAAAGAGTTACCCCCATGACTTAGGAATTCAGGTTCCATCAGATCAGTGTTTCTAGCCAGCCTGCATATTAGAATCACTGAGTGGGCTTTAAAAAGGTTCTGATGCCCCGGTTTCTCTCCCAGAGCTTCAGATTTAATTAATCTGAGATGTGACCTGGACATTGATATTTATTTAAAGTTCCCAGTGTTTCTAATATGTAGTGGGGCCGAGAACAACTGTGTTAAATGCTTGGCTTAGTTAGTTAAAACAAAACGCGGAAAGCCCTTGTGTCCTGAACTTTCCTCCATATTGCTCTGTCCTTTCTCATAGTTTGCATTCAATCCGAATTTATATTCCTCCCTGCTGCCTCTTATTATTCGAGCCCTGAGCTGCCTCCTAGGAGAGCACTTCTGTTGCCAAGCTCCATAAAGGGCCAAGTTGCAGTGCCATGGTTCCCCTGTACTTGGTAGAGAATGAGATGGAAACTGTCCCCAAAACTTCCCTAGCCCCTACCAAATGGATTAGATAAGATCAGTTCTGAAGGCTTAGGAGACAAATGAAGATGCAGACTATGGTAAGGTCCCTTCAGGTAGTCGGAAAAGAATGGGTCAGGAGAGCTTCGCTGAACAGAAAGGAAATCTTTCTCCTTTTATTTATGCACACGACTTCACTGTTCCTTCTTTCTTTTTTGTCATATAATAGAAATAATGATCTTGATGCAAGACCCAGTGCTGCGCTAGGACAATTAATCACCCACCAAGTCATTTATTTCTTTATACTCTTGTCCACCAGGACCATTATCCTGTAGGTAAACAGAGGTGCCAGTAAATCATGGACAGAACACAAGTCAGTGGGAGAATAGTTGATTTAAGTGTCTCCATAACTTACAGTTGTATAACACCCTTCATCCCAAAGGATCTCTAAGCACCAGATGGACACGCCTCTAGCCAGCCCCTATATTTGTCATTTTCCACACCAGTGCCTCAGGGGAGTGCACTGTTTATTGCCCTTGTTGTGCAGTTACCCTCGAAAACCTGTAGTCTTGGGTTAGACAGGAGACAAAGAAAAGAACTTTTCCACTTCCCTATGCTTTCAGGCAACAGAAATCAATTACCAAGCAGGAATTCAGCAGGAGTCAGGGAGTAACTGACCTGCCCTCTTGGGTAAAATTTCTTTGGTTAATGAAATGATGCAAGTTTTGGAGAATTCCATGTTTACTCTTCTAAATTTGGCAACAGCAGAGCAGACATTGAGGTTGAATGGCGAGCTAGGACAAAATCTAAAATAAGTAAGTGTTACCAGGGCAGAAATATTTAAGGATCTGCTAGAATTATAGTCCAAGGGGAAAATATTGAAGGAAGGAACACATACACACTAGATTTTTAAAATATTCGCGGGTCACAGTGGCTCAGTGGCAGAGTTCTCGCCTGCCATACTGGAACCCGGATTCAATTCCCAGTGCCTGTCCATGCAAAAAAAAAAAATTCATGCTAGTTCTGCTCCTTAAACTGAAGTAACATGTTAACCTCTTTTTAAGAAAAAAGCAATTTCTACTTTCCTCCCAGTGTTTACTTCAATTGTTTAATTATAATGCTACCTTCAAACTTATGCTTATAGCTCTAATACAAGCATAAAACCAAAATGAATTCACAAATTAAATTCAAACAAAACTACAGTCAATGTGATTCAATTTAGCAACAGTAGTTTAATGGAAAGGATGATGGCTGTTTTGCTGAAACTAAATTACTTCTCAAATGAGAACACGATACTGACTGCTAGTCTTTTGGCATGCCTGTGCTACTGAGTTCCATGTGGTGACCCAGTTTTCCACCATTTCTCTCTATTTGAACTGCCATGGACCCTCCCTTTGTGAGGTTCACTATTAATTTATTTGGACTTAATTTGGGGTGAGCCCAACATTTCTGTGCTAAATCTACATCTGTACCACTGA
This sequence comes from Myrmecophaga tridactyla, assembly GCA_004026745.1. Lineage (NCBI taxonomy): Eukaryota > Metazoa > Chordata > Mammalia > Pilosa > Myrmecophagidae > Myrmecophaga > Myrmecophaga tridactyla. The sequence goes on along the minus strand of PVIY010000833.1, from coordinate 85,538 downwards.
AACACCCAAGGCCATCGGAATCCCATGGCAGGATATACTTTTGGTGAGTCATTAAAATGATGCAGAAGATGGTAGCATTCAGTTTTAAGATTATGATAAAAATAAAACTTCCCAATTGGAAAAAATCCCCATAAAAACTTTTAGAATCCACTGGGGGTTTGTGGGAGCCATGGAGCCTAAATTAAAACACATATATCCAAAGCTGTTAGGTTTAGGCCAATGGTGGGTTCAAAGCTGGAGTCAATAATGAATTCTGGAAAAAAAAAAAAAGCAAAGTAATATTAAAAGATAGCATGGCAATAAAACTCATTCCTTATTAGAACTGTGGACTTGGCTATGGAATCTTGTCATAGGCATGGCAGAGATTGTTAAATGTCCACCTGTGTCCATTCTTTCACTTTTTTCCTTTTGGTAAGAGAACCCCACTTCTCACTCCCACCCCACAGGTTACTATCAAGGATCATGACTAATCAACTAGAGACCCCATTTCTCAGCCTCCTTTTGAAGCTAATTGTGGCCATGTGATCAGAGTCTTGCTAATGGAATAGAAACAGAAGTCTACAGCTGCCACATCACTCCTTTAAAAGGAAATTGCTTGCATTCCACTCTCTTTCCCCCTTCCCTCTGGCTGGTTCTTCCCTATAGTACTGCTGGACCAGCCTCAACCATGCATGTGAGGTCAACACCCTCAGAGGGTATAGAGCAAGAAAATAGAAAGAACTCAGGTCCCAGTAGTGTCTCCTGGAGCAGAGCTGCCAATCTCCCCTACTTACTGCTATTCTGTTATGTGAGAAAGATATAAATCTCTGTTTCTTTTAAGCCACTGTATTTTTTGGGTCTCTTTGTTACAGTCCTTTAATTTATACCCTACCCGATACAGAAAGTGAAAGCTTAAGGTCCTATTCCATTCATTCAAAAATATATTTTACGTACTTATTACATGTCATTCACTGGGGAGGAAGGATTTGTTTGAAACTGCATATTCAGTTAGTGGTTGTGCTGGGACAAAATACAAATCTTCTGATTTCCAGCCTAGCACTCTTGCCACTTCATTATATGTCCTCATCTAGCTGTGTGGGTGATGCTCCAATTATTGCAATTAATTAGGGGAGTGCCCAGGGTTCCCAGAACTGTTTGTGACCCACTAAGCTTTACTCTCACGTGGCTTGTGTGACCCTTGTTTGTTTTGGGTTTTACTTTTTAAAGGAAAAAAATAATAATAGTCCAAGTCAAATTAGAGGAGTTACTAACCCCAAAGAAATGTTTATTCATCACTGCAGGCCCAACCCTGTCCCCTGTGTATTGAGGGATGTACAGGGAAGCTCTCCCACAGTATCTCAGGGATACGGCTGCCAGCAATCATTTGTTAGGGGAAGGCAGAGACTGGAGCATATCGTCTAAGCCAGTGTTTGTGTCAGAGAAGAAGATGAACTGGAGTCAGATTATAAGGTCACCGAAATGATCCAAAATAAAGCCTGAGGGATGAGAAAAGAAAGTAGCAGTAAACATGATTAAACACAATAGGTTCTATTCTCTCTCCCCCAAGAAATCATTCTTAATTGCATCATGATTTTTATTTTCCTTAAGATATTATCATGATCAGATGTTTTCTTCTTTTTTTTTGTATTGCCATTATCTTTTTTTTTAACTTTTTTTTATTGTATGGTATAACATATATACAAAGCAAAGAAATAAAAAAGCAAAAGTTTTCAAAGCACTCTTCAAAAGTGGTTACAGTATAGATCCCAGAGTTTGTCATGGGCTAGCGTACAATCCTCTCATATTTTTCCTTCTAGCTGTTCCAGAACATAGGAGGCTGGAGGGCTTAAATACTTTTTATCATCACAATTGACTTTTTTTTCCTTCTTTTTTTGTGAACAATAGCATAAATACAAAAAAAGCTATAAATTTCCAAGCAAAGCACCACAATTGTAGAACATATTTCAGACTTAGACAGGGCTTACAAGTTCACAATTTTAGGTTTTTACTTCTAGCTGCTCTAAAATACTGGAGACTAAAGGAGATACCAATTTAATGATTCAGCAATCATATTTATTTGTTAAGTCCTATCTTCTGTGTATGATTCCACCGTCAACTTTGATCTTTCCACACCTCTCTTTGGGGTTGTTTGGCTACGGTAATTCTAAATTTTTGATATTGGAAGGGTCTGTCACTGATATGAGGTAGGGAGACGGAACTGTCTGATGCTCTTGAGAGGCTGGGCTAGGTTTCAGGACTTATCTGGACCAGGGACCCATCTGGAGGTTGTAGGTTCCTGGCAAGTTACTATAGTACCTGGAACTCTTGTGGAATCTTATAAATTGCCCTAGGTATTCTTTAGGATGGGCTGGAATGGTCCTGGTTGGGGGTTGGCAGGTTATGATAAGTAGCTAGGTCTACCTGAAGCTTGCATAAGAGCAACCTCCAGAGTAGCCTCTTGATTCTATTTCAACTCTCTCTGCCACTGATATTTCATTAATTACACTTCTTTTCCCCCATTTAGTCAGGATGGAATTGTTGATCCCATGGTGCCAGGTCTGGATTCGTCCCTGGGACTCCTCTCCCACGTCACCAGGGAGACTTTCACCCTTGGATGTCATGTCCCACGTAGTGGGGGAGGGCAATGATTTCATTTGCAGAGTTGGGCTTAGAGAGACTGAGGCCACATCTGAGCAACAACAGAGGTCCTCCAGAAGTAACTCTTAAGCATGTGTATACGTAATCTAAACTTCTATGCTACCTACATAAGCTTTGCAAGAGTAAACCTCATGATCAAGGGCATGGCCAATTAATTTGGGTGTCCCTAAAGTTTGACACAGTATCAAGGGATTCCCTGATGGTAAGGTTTAATAGTTCCATGTTGTTTCTCCCTCAGGGGACTTTGCCAATACTTTTTGATTATCTGGTTAATATACTCTAGGATGTTTCCAGGCATTACAATAATCTATATAGGAGTAAAGCACCTCTTTCTCATTCTGTGCTCTCTGTGTTTCAGTTGTTCAAATGAGCTATACAGATGGGTTGAATTAGATTATGCACGACAGAAAATTTCAGTTCCAGATCAAATAAACCTTTCTTCCATTGGTCTCAAAGAGTATGTGTGGTTCTGAAATGTAGACACTGTCTTCCTTACCCCTATGTTCTGAATTACTTTAACTCAACTGTTCAGCTTCATTCTTATCTCTAAATATCAGGTTATATATATAAAACAGCCTCTCAAAATCCAGAAATAATAAACACCTCTCTGGACTTAATGTGTCTGCTCTTAAAGCTTACAATCCGGCCCCTGTTTTCTTATAAGCATTTTCTAAAGGTGACATACCATTGTTTTTTATTTCTGGCTTATTTTGTCTCACAAATGTCCCACATGTTCATTCACATCGTTGCATGCCTCACAACATTGTTCCTTTTTGTGGCAGCACAGCCTTCGTTCATAAGTATACACCATCGTTCACCAATCTACTTCTCCATCAGTGCATCCTTCAGCCACCTGCATTCATTGGGCATCATGTAGAGGGCCCAAAGTCCACAGTCCATCAACATTCACAATTTTAGATAATTTCATGGTTCCAAAGAGACAGAAAACCCATAAACATACCCTCGCCAAATAGGAAATCTAGACCTCCTCTTAACTCTTGTCCCTTACCCCATTATTTACCTCTGCTGTTGCTGTGGTAGTGCTGATGGTTTCCTTTTGAACATAGCTCATAGCATGCAATAGCAGTTTTCCTTCTGTACCCTGGACTTAAACACTCTTTATACAAGAATCATATCTTTGAAGTGATTCTTACAAGAACTCATTCATATTTCTAGCTTGAGTCAGTGGGACACGTGGGTCTATACAAACCTTTTCAGTCTTATTCGTCTTCAATATGGAAATATTACTTCTAGACCCACTAGAAAATCACCTTCACTCCTATCTATTCCCTTACATTGGAGTTCAACCTCATTGGCTAACGGTTCACCCATCTCTAGCTTCTGTGTATCTCTAAGTTCCCTGTATTCTGTATTATTAGTCTCTGATTATACTTTTATGCTGGTCATAAAAATGGTATCATACAGTATATGTCCTTTTGTGTCTAGCTAATTTCGCTCAGCATTATGTCCTCAAGGCTCATCCATCTTGTCATGTGCTTCAGGATGTCATTATGTCTTACTGCTGTATAATATTCCATCGTATGTATTTCCACATTTTATTAATCCACTCCTCTGTTGATGTGCATTTGGTTTGTTTCCATCTTTTGGCGACTGTGACTAATACTGCTGTGAACATTGGTGTGCAGATGTCTGTTTGTGTCATTGCTTTCAGCTCTTCTGGGTATATATCAAGTAGTTCTATTGCTGGGTCATAAGGCAGCTCAATATTTAGTTTCCTAAGGAACTGCCAAACAGTCTTCCATGGTGGCTGCACCATTGTACATTCCCACCAGCAGTGCACAAGTGTCCCAGCTTCTCCACATCCTCTCCAACATTTATAGTTTCCTGATTGTTTAATAGCAGCCATTCTTATAGATGTGAGATGGTATCTCATTGTAATCTTGATCTGCATTTCCCTTATAGCCAGTGAAAATGAGCATCTCTTCATGTGCTTTTGAGCCATCTGTATTTGTTCTTCAGAAAAATGCCTATTCATATCTTTAACCCATTTTATAATTGATTGTTTGTTCTTTTGTTGTTGAGTTGTATGATTTCTTTGCATATACAGAAAATCAAGCCTTAGTCTGATACGTGATTTTCAAGTATTTTCTCCCATTGAGTTGGCTGCCTCTTCACCTTTTTGACAATGTCTTTTGACGTGCAGAAGCATTTGCTTTTGAGGAGTTCCAATTTTTCTATTTTTTTCTTTTGTTGCTTGTGCTTTGGGTGTAAAGTTTAGGAAGCTACCTCCTATTAATAAGTCTTGAAGATGTTTCCCTACATTTTCTTGTAGAAGCTTTATGGTGCTAGCTCTTATATATAGGTGTTTGATCCACTTTGAGTTCATTTTTGTGTAGGGTATAAGATAGGGAACCTCTTTCATTCTTTTGGCTATTGATATCCAGGTCTTCCATGCCCAGTTATTGAAAAGACTATTTTATCCCAGTTCAGAGGATATGGGAGCCTTGTCAAAAATCAGTTCACCATAGATTTGGTGGTCTATTTCTGCAACCCAGTTGGTCAGTGCTTCTGTCTTTGTGCCAATACCATGCTGTTTTGACCTCTGTGGTTTTATAATAGGTTTTAAAGTCAGGGAGTGTTAATCCTCCCACTTCAATCTTCCTTTATAGGATGCTTTTATCTATTCAAGGTTTCTTTCCCTTCCAGATGAATTTGGTAGTTAGCTATTCCAAATCTTCAAAGTAGGTTGTTGGAATTTTGATTGGTATTGTGTTGAATCTGTAGATCAATTTGGGGAGAATTGACATCTTAACTATATTTAACCTTCCTGTCCATGAGCAGGGAATGTCTTTCCACCTATTTAGATGTCCTTTGATTTCTCTTAGCAATGTTATGTAGTTTTCTGTGTACAAGTCCTTTACGTCCCTGGTTAAGTTCATTCCTAAGTATTTGATTCTTTTAGTTGCTATTTAGAATGGAATTTTTTCCTTAACTGACTCCTCAGCTAGCTCATTGCAAGTGTATAGAAATGCTACTGATTTTTGCACATTAATTTTATATCCTGCCACCTTGCTGAATTTGTTTATTAGCTCAAGTAACTTTGCTGTAGATTCCTCAGGATGTTCCAAGTATAGTGTCATATCATCTGCAAATAATGAGAATTTTACTTCTTCCTTTCCATTTTGGATGCCTTTTATTTCTTTGTCCTGCCTGATTGCTCTAGCTAGAACTTCTAGTACAATGTTGAATAATAGTGGTGACAGTGGGCATCCTTGTCTTGTACCTGATCTTAGCCAGAAGGCTTTCATTCTCTTTCCATTGAGTACGATGCTGGCTATCGGTTTTTCATATATTCCCTTTATTATATTGAGGTTGTTACCTTTGATTCCTATCTTTTAGAGTGTTTTTATCAGAAAAGGATGCTGTTTTGTCGAATGCTTTTTCAGCATCAATGAGATATTCATGTGATTTTTTCCCTTTTGATATGTTAATGTGCTGTGTTACATTAATTGATTTTCTTGTGTTGAACCATCCTTGCATTCCTGATATAAACCTCACTTGGTCATGGTGTATAATTCTTTTAATATGTCATTGGATTCGATTTGCTAATATTTTATTGAGAATTTTTGCATCTATGTTCATTAGGGAGATTGGCCTGTAGTTTTCCTGTCTTATAGTATCTTTGCCAGGTTTTGCTATTAAATGATTTTAGCTTCATAAAATGAGTTAGGTAGACTTCCTTTTTCCTCGGTTTATTGAAAAAGTTTGAGCAGGATTGAGTTAGTTCTTTCTGGAATGTCTTCATTTTTTTGTTCATACTTTATTTTATTTTACTTTATTTATTTATTTGCATAGGCAGGCACCGGGAATTGAACCTGGGTCTCTGGCATGGCAGGCAAGTATTCTGCCACTGAGACACTGTTGCACTACCCTTTGTTCATACTTTTGTTGCCATTCTCTCCTAAAACAGGACATTTCCCTGGCTGTCTAGGTGTAGCACTTATCCACTAGTGACAGCTAGACTCTCCAAAGCATTGTTGAGCATATAAAAGAAGAAATGAACAAAAGAACAGGAAATGTGATAACCCCCAAAAATAAGTTATAGAAATCATGAAACATGATACAATTCTGCTTGTTTAGTGACAGTGTAAAGAGCATATTTTTTCCAATTAAGAAAAAAAATTGAGTATTAAAAACATTAAAGATGGGCTGTCATTCTTTGGTGGCCAAGAGAAAGCTCCTTGTAGACCTCTAACTACACAGAGCTTCATTGACCAAGGACCCAGCTGCTGTGCTCCAAAATCCATCCCTGTGTTTGTGCCAAGGCTGAGCTTCCCATGGACTGCTCCCAGTCTCTGTCTGACGAGCAGGTATGCTGAGGTAGACCTGTTCCTGGGAGATGCAGGACTCCTCCAACAGCCGATTTTGGCCCTGGTGCTCCCCAAAAGCTTTACTGAACCCATCTTTCACTGCATGGTGGTCTGGGATTCTTCCACCCAACCACCTTTTCCTCTCTTCTTCATTCAGGGTCAAACACATCATTGTTCGTAGCTTGCCCATCTTTCTCTAACTCCCTCCCCCATTTCTTTCATAGGGTTTCCCCTGTGCAGTCCTTGCATGTTTAATCTTATCTTGGAGTCTGCTTCTAGGAGGCTGGGAGTGACATAGCCTGTATGGGTTGGAAGCCTCCCTCACCCCTAGTGCCATCCCATTTTGTATCTAATGCTTGCTCTCTATCTCATCCAACATGCCTGATACAACCAGATGCAGCCAAAATTTGGAAACCCTAACAGGAAAGGGAGGTCTAAGGCAAAGTCTCTTTATTAGTTCCCACTCTAAATAACACTCATGGACAGGGAGAGAAGATATCTCAAGAAGGATAGGAGAGAAATTGACGAGAGAAAATAAAGACATAAAAATCTCTTTTGTGTTCAGAGTCTTCTTCACTGAGAAGGAGGATGCCAGTCTTGACAAGCAGTTGCCTGTTTATTCAATTTTTTAAGGCAAAAGAAGAGAGAGTGGAGAATTCAAATGAATAGTGGCAGTTCTTGGAATAGAAACACAAACACACAGTGTTGTTGGCTTTATATAATTACAGAAGTTGGTACATAATTGGATAAAGCATGTCAAAAACTAGATTTCATAGTTGCCTTGGAGAAAGACAATGGACATGGCAATTTTTGTTCCCAAGAAATGGATTTCCCACAGTTCCGACCTGCTGTATTATCTGGATCATTCCCAGCCTGGCAGAGCACAAGATTTTGTCCTTTCCTATTAAAGGCAAAGATTTTTTTTTTATCAATGTGCAATCTTGCAGAAGAAAATATATTAGTTATCTATTTCTGTGAAACAAATTATTCCAAAATGTAGTGGTTTAAAAGCAACGGCAACATTTTTTAATCAGCCATTTCCTGTGGATCAGGAATCTGGCATAGGTTCGTGGGTGCCCTGCCTCCAGGTCTCTCCTGACCTTCAGTTGGGTATCATCTGGACTGCCACCTCTCAAGGCTCAGCTGAAGCAGGATGCACTTCCCAGTGGTGGCTGCTAAGATTCAGTTCCTTGTGGAGTGTCTGTGGCATGGAGGGCCTCAGTTTCTGGCTTGCTGTCAGCCATTGGCTAATGTTAGTTCCTTGACAGGTGAGCCTCTCCTTGGGGCAGCTCAGGATGGTTGCCCTGGAGTGGTTCTAAGTGAGCACATGAGAGAGCAGAGGACGCAAGCAAGATATAAGTCACAGTCTTTTGTAACCTAATCTTGGAAGTGGCATCCTCAGCCCTTTGTCATATTCTGTTAATTAGAAGCTAGTTCTAGGTGCAGCCCACACATAAGGGGAGGGGGTCACCTGAGGGCATGAACACCACTAGAAAGGGGTCATGGGAGCCATTTTAGCTGCCTTGCGATGCAAATCTGAAGCCTAAATACAAATAAACTTGCCTGGAGAGCATAATGGAAGTACGACATGGAAGAAGGATATGGACACTTCCAAGGATATGATCCTATTAAAGGGTAGAAGCAGTGGACAAGTGATTATTAGCATTCAAATAGTGCTAGGCACACTTCTCTACAGAAGTTCCCATAGTTGCTGAAGATTATAAATGCACCCGTGGCACCTAAGGCAGTCTGTTGCAAACAGGTTGTTTCTTTAAGCTTTGTCTTAAAAATTCACACGAATTTTATGTTCCAGGCCATAATGTATGTTTGCTTGAATATAAAAGTATAAAAATTACTTCCATTAAACAAAGATTTCGCCATGTGGACTTAGTGTGAAGAGCCCTGCCTGACTCAGATTTCACAGTTCCAATTCCCTTTCCATGGGTCATCTCTGTTGAGTCATCGATGCCCATTTCCTCTGTGACATGGGGAAGTTAATTATCATCTGCTAATCAGGGAAAAGAAAGAAAGATTTCACAACATCTATTTTTTTTCTTTCTTTGTTTTAGGAGTTCAACTCCCCACCAGCTGCTTCTTGTGTGGTCCTCACACCAGAAGTTAAACAATCTTTGTTCTTCGCTGAGCATGCCAACACCTTCCTGCCTTGGGTTATTTGAATGAGCTAATCTCCTCAGCCTGGTTTGACTTTCCCTGCCTTGTCTCCCTGTGTCTTTGTTCTCCACCCCTTAATTCTCAGTCCGGGAAGTCAGAGGAGTCTTGGAGATATGGTGACACTTTATCTGCCTGAAGGGTTACACCTCCGTAGGATTCCTGGATGGCCCTTGTGCAGCCTCATTTGAGTGTTTAGTCAAATAAATCTAAAGTGACTATACATTTCAACATCACCTCTTCTAGATGTGAGCTCCTAAGGGCAAGGATTCTGACTTTCTCTTCTTTTTATCCCACATATGGCCAACAGACTTTAGCATATCATAGATGTTCAAAGAATGGTTGGTGACTAAATCAGTGGTTCTCAAACATTTTGGTCTCAGAACCTCTTTACACTCTTAAAATTAATTTAGAACTTCAAGGAGCTTTTGTTTATGTGGGTTATATCTATTGATGTTTACTACATTAGAAATGAAAACTGAATAATTATAAAATATTAAGTCATTTAAAAAGAATGATAACCCATTACATAACATAAATGAAATTTTAATAAAACATATATATGCTGGTTTGAAATGTTATGTACGCCAGAAAAACCTTGTTCTTCTAATCTTAATTCAATGTTGTGGGGTAGAAACTTTGATTCCTTGTTTCCATGGAGACGTGACACTGTTGTGGGTTTGATTAGAAGATGCGACTCTGCCCATTCAAGGTGAGTCTTGATTAGTTTACTGGAATCCTTTAAAAGAGGAGACATTTTGGAAAAAGCTCAGAGTTAATGTAGATGCAGACATTTGGAAATGCAGAAGCCCCAGGAGACGACAGGAGCTCAGAGCTGACAGAGACTCAGACATTTGAAGATGCTTGGAGTGCTGACAGAGAGAGCAGAGGCCTAAACATGGATGTTTGGAGATGCAGAGCCCAGTAGACCTTGCCATATGCCTTCCCATGAGATGCTAATTAAGCTGGGACCCAGAGTTATGTCCCAGAGGAGTTAAGTGAAGGCCTACAGATGCTTAGAGAGGAAATCACTGGCATCAGAAGCTGGAACTGGGAACAAGAAACTATCAGATGCCAGCCATGTGTCTTCCCATGTGACAGACATTGGCCTTCCTTGAGTCAAATTATCTTTATCTGAATGCCTTAGTTTGGACATTTTTAAGGCCTTAGAACTGTAAACTTGTAACTTAATAAATTCCCGTTTCAAAAGCCATTCCATTTCTGGTGTATTTCTTTCTGGAAGCATTTAGCAAACCAAAACAATATTTTTTCCAAAACAAAAAAATAGAATTTAGTCAGAAGAACTGCAAAATTTTACATGTTCACAGGTCTGTGGGATATTTATCTCTGCTTCAGCATTTGGGCTGTTGTGATATGTTGTTTTCATTGACATGTCTGAAGAAAATCTGTCCTCAGACAAGATGTGTAGTTGGAAAAGAATGACATTTTGAGAACCACTAGATTAAAAATGAATTATATCTACTTCTCTTCTATGTTTGCTCCACTCTGAAAGCTATATTGAAAGTCTTTTCTTTTCTCATATGACAGATATTTTGCTACAGGTTTATTTCTTTGAGCTAGCTGTAATTGTCCCTCTCCTTCAATATATATTTATGTTTGGAATTAATTATTCATCCTAAAATGAGATAACATAAGAAATATGCCTTAGAAGACATCTGTAGAAGGTTTCTTCCATCTCCTTTCTCCAGTGTACCAGTACGAGCTTGTGGCTGCTAAGAACAACTGATTTGGTCCATCATATTGTCTCAGGTCTACAGAAAACAGATGATAACCCAAGGAGGTTTTTATTTTAAAAGGGGCTATTCACAAAGGTATGGGTACTGGAAAACCACTAGGAATAGTGCAAAAACATGGACCTAAGTAGGAGCTGAGCTGTTGCTACCACAAGGTCTGGTAGGAAAAAGGGAGAGAGTGGAGCTGATGGCTCAGGGAGGAGCAATGAGCTTTTGTGAAGAGACCAGCTAACTCAAGAAGACTTTTCAGGGAAGAAATCAGGAACACATTCCCAGTCTCCCTCCAAATCTGCCCGGGCTCCTCAGGGTCAAAGCAGCTGGAAGCCAGAGGTCATGAAATTCTGTGCTGTGATCCTTGCTGGTGAGCCTGCCAAGTTTGGAGAGGGTGGAGGGAGAAGGAGGATGGATCTGGAGGTGTAAATGGAAGATCTCTCGACACATACTGTACTTATTCTATTTTTTAAAATTAGTTTGTTGAAGTTGACATAACTAAATTAACTATTTTAAAGTGAACAACTCAGTGGTATTTAGTTGTGCAGCCACCCCCTCTATCTAGTTGCAAAACATTTCCATCATTCCGAAGTAAAACTCTTTACCCATTAGGCAGTTTCTCCCTGTTCCCCCTCCCACAGCCCCTGGTAACCAACAATCTGTGTTCTGTCTCCATGGATTTCTCTATTCTGGAAACTTCATAAAAATGGAATAATACAATATGTACCTTTTGTGTCTGGCTTCTTTCACTTAGCATAACGTTTTCATGGTTTATCCACATTGTAGCATGTATCAGTACTTCATTCCTTTCTATGGCTGAATAATATTCTATTGTATATGTATACTACAATTTGTTGATCCATTCATCCATTGATGGACATTGAGCCATTTCCACTTTTGGGCTGTTCTGAATAGTTTTGCTATAAACACATGTGTATATACTTGTTTGAGCATTTGTTTTCACATCTTTGAGGTATACACCTACTAGTGGAATTGAAAGGTCATATAGTAATTCTGCGTTAACTTTTGAGGGAACCACCAAACTGTTTTCCACAATGACATAATATACTTTTGATCAGGCATCTTTAGAACTTAGAAGTTTAAAATGGGAGAAATCTTAGAAATTCTGTCATTTAGTAACTCCATATTAAATCCTCTCATTTTATAAACCAATATAATGAGTACTATTATTGGAAGAAAATAATATTTTTGAATATTAATAGATTATTTCCATTTTTCTCCCATTTTTTAATGCTTCTTTGCCCTCTCTTTCCTCCATGTCTACCTCTCCCATCCAAGCAGTTGGACCATTCTATGACTGCAGAAAGGAGATGAGATTGCAGACTAGGGAGAGAAAAAATATTTTCCTGGCTTTTGTATTTCAAAAGCCTGGGCCTTTAAGGGAACCTGAAAGCAGAGATGAAAGATTTGGACACAAGAATAAGAATGAGGATCTTTAATCCTGTATTGCTTAATGTAATGCCTGGCTACATCCCAGAATATATAAAGCAGATAATAAAAAAGTATTTGCAAAGTCCCTTGAGGGATGGGAGAAAAGATATGAAACTATTAAAATTCACCACCAGGGAAACCGCTGATACTGTGTCACACATTGAGACGCCCAAGTCAATAGGTCAAATCCTTGATCTTGAGGCTTGCTCTTGTGAGGCTCTTTTTGTTATGGAGAAGCTTAGCCTACCTACAGGTACACCTAAGAGTTACTCTGGAGGACCTCTTTTGTTGCTCAGATGTGGCCTCCCTCTCTCTAAACCCAACTCTGCAAGTGAAACCATGGCCTACCACCCTACGTGGGACATAACATCCAGGGGTGAATGTCTTTTTGGCAGCATGGGAGATGACTCCCAGGGACTGAGTGTGACCCTGGCACTGAGGGATCAACAATGCCATCCTGACCAAAAGGGGGAAAAGAAGTGCAACACATAAGGTGTCAGTGGCTGAGAGAGTGCAAATAGAGTTGAGAGACTACTCTGGAGGTCACTCTTATGCAAGCTTCAGTTAGACATTGTTGCCTATCATAACTTGCCAAACCCCAATGAAAACCGATCTAGCTAGTCCTAAAGGCAATATATAAGATTCTACAAGGGTTTGATGCACTAGGGTAACTTTCCAGACACCTACAACCTCCAGATGGGTCCCTGGGCCTGATAAGTCCTGAAACCTGGAGGGCCCAGCCTTTCTAGAACACAGCTAGTTCCATCTCCCTACCCCTTATTATTGATAACCCCTCTCAACATGAAAAATTTAGAATGGGTGTAGCCCAAATACCCCTAAAGAATGGGAGAAAGATCAAAGGATGATGGAGTTATACAGGAAAGGTAGTGTTTAACAAATGAGTATGATTGCTAAATCATTATATTGATATTTCCTTTAGTCTCTAGTATCTTAGAGCAGCTAGAAACCAAAACCTAAAATTGTGGAATTGTAATCCATACCAAACTCCAAAATATGTTCTACAACTAATTGGCATGCTGTGCTTTGAAATTCATTGCTTTTTTGTATATATGTTATTTTTCAAGAAAGGTTGATTGTGATATAAAAAAAAAAGTATTCCTTCTAGCTTCCGATGTTTCGTAGCAGCTAGAAGGAAAATTCTGAGATGATGATCTGGTAGCCCATGACAAACTCTGGGATCTGTCCTGTAACTACTGTTGAAGAGTGCTTTGAAAATAACTGCTTTTTTCTTTCTTTGCTTTGTATATATATATGTTATACAGTAAAAAAGTTAAAAAAAAAATTGGGGAGCAAACTTCATAAGTAAGTGCACTTTCCCACTCCAGGAAATGTTTTCCTCGGTTTAGAGGGGTGGGTTTAGGGGAACTGAAAAGATTGTTGATGTTGGTTAGGTTCTAGTGTCAACTTGGCCAAGTGATGATGTCCAGTTGTCTGGTCAGGCAAGCACTGGCCTGACCACTGCTGCAAGAATATTTCCTGGCTGGTGGATTAAATCATCAGTCAGTTGATTACATCTGTGACTGATTACATCTGTGATCAATGAAGGCACATCTCCCCCAATGAGATAATCCAATCAGCCAAAGTCTCTTAAGGGAAAAGAGACTCTTTTGCTGCTTCTTCAGCCAGCGAGCTTCTCCTTTGGAGTTTGTCCAGACACTTCACCGAAGCCTCCAGCCTGACAGCCTGCCCTGTGGATTTCGGACTCTTCCATTCCCACGGTTGCATGAGACACCTTTATAAATCCCATATTTACAGATCTCTCCTGTTGGTTCTGTTTCTCTAGGGAACCCTGACTAACACAGTGGGTATTTTAATTTCCTGTCTGCTAAAGCAAATACCATGCATTTGGTTGATTTAAAAACTGGGAATTTATTGGCTCATGGTTTTGAGACTAGGAGAAATCCAAAATCAAGGTGTAACTGAAGTGATGGTGATTCTCTGTCCCAGAAAACGGTGGTGCTCTGGGGCTGGCTTCCCTGACCCTTGGTCCTTGACTTTTCTTTCACATGGCAATGCTCATGTCAGGCCCTCCTGGATTTTCCTTTCTCTTCTTGGTTCTATTGACATCAAGTTTCTGGCTTCTCCCTGGGTGGCTTTCTCTCTATTATCTTCCTATATTAGTTTGAGGCTGTTATGTACCCTGGAAAAGGCCATGCTCTTTTCTTTTTTCAATAAAAATATTTTTATTGAGAAATCTTCACTCACGTATAGTCCATGCCATGCTCTTTTGTCTGAAATGTTTTAATTTCCCCCTCATTTTTGAAGGACAGTTTTGCTGGATATAGAATTCTTGTTTGGCAGTTTTTCTCTTTTAGTAACTTAAATATATCATCCCACTGTCTTCTCACCTCCATGGTTTCTGCTGAGAAATCTATGCATAGTCTTATTGGGCTTCCCTTGTATGTGGTGGATTACTTTTCTCTTGCTGCTTTCAAGATTCTCTCTTTCTTTTTGACATCTGACATTCTGATCAGTAAGTGTCTTGGAGTATGTCTATTTGGATCTGTTCTGTTTGGGGCATGCAGCACTTTTTGGATTTGTAATTTTAAGTCTTTCATAAGAGTTGGGAAATTTTCAGTGATAATTTTCTTCATTAGTTTTTCTCCTTTTCCCTTCTCTTCTCCTTCTGAGACACCCACAACACGTATATTCATATGCTTCATGTTGTCATTCAGTTCCCTGAGTCCCTGCTCATATTTTTCCATTCTTTTCCCTATAGTTTCTTTTCCTTGTTGAATTTCAGATGTCTCATCTTCCAGTTCACTAATCCTATCTTCTGTCCTGTGTAAACTAACATTGTAGGTTTCTGTTGTTTTTTTTTCATCTCTTCTACTGTGCCTTTCATTCCCATAGTTCTGTGATTTGTTTCTTCTGACTTTCAGTTTCTTCTATTTGTTTGCCCCTTGCCTTCTTTATATTCTCCCTCAATTCATTGATTTGATTTTTGATGAAGTTTTCCATGTCTGTTCGAACATTCTGAATTAATTGTTTCAGCTCCTGCATCTCATTTGAATTGTTGGTTTTTTCCTTTGACTGGGCCATATCTTCAGTTTTCCTAGTATGATTCATTATTTTTTTGCTGGCGTCTAGGCATTTACTTTCCTTAATTAATTTATTCTGGAGATTGTTTCACTTTTTTTACCTAGGATTTTCCTGCTGGATGACTTTGTCTATCTGTTCTTTGACATTCAGTTCAGTTTATTCTAGACCTCTAGCTTAGGTTTTGTTTAACGGATCAGAATTTTTCAGTTCCTGTTTTCTTGTTTCTTGCCCTGCTTGTATGGTGCCTTTTTTTTTTTTTTAATCCCCTTCAAAGGGTCTACTTAGGTATTTTAGACTCCAGTCAGATTTTCCCAGACCCAGTTGGCCTCCTGTCAGGAGGAAAGAGTCACCTGCATCAGTTTTCCCTGAGGGTGAGACCCAGCAGGTTGAAAGACTTTCCTGTGAAGTCTCTTGACTCTGTTTTTCATATCCTGCCCAGTATGTGGCGCTTGTCTGCCTGCAGGTCCCACCAGCATAAGGTGATGCGGTGCCTGTAACTTCAGCAGACTCTCCCTGCTGGGGCATGGTGGAGACAGAGGAGAGGGTATAGGCTGGCTTTAATCGCTTCTCTTTTCCAGACCCTGGGGTCTGAGTTTCTTGAGGGAAGGAGGGAATCCACCACCCCACTCCTCTCCCAGGGAAGGTACAGGCTCCAGACAAACTCTCAGATAAGCTTAATTCCACCCTTGCCTGGGGCAGTTGGAGCCTGAGAACCCCTGCAGCTGTATCCAAAGAGCAGTCAAGCCATAGAAACCCAGCCACAAAAAAGAAAAGAAAAACCCTTTTCAGAGCAGGACCCCTTGGATTTGCCAATCAAGAGCATAAGTTGGTATGTTACTTTGTGTACCTTCAGGTCCTATGTGCCCCCTCCTTTCCTTCAGGGCCCAGACCCTTTCAAGTATTTTGTGCTGTCCGATCCGAAAAAAACTGTTTTGTTTTGTTTTGTTTCTGTCAACCCTGCTCCCTCTGCGCCGGGACAAAACCCAGCAACCTCAGCTTTTACTCGAGGTTCAGCTGATCTGGGGGCCTATTTTTAGTACTCAGAATTTGTTAATTAATTCCACAAATTTGAGCTTGATTGCTCAGCTCCCTGCTGTTAGTAAAGTCCCTTTCCTTTCCACTCCGGGGAGCAGCCTGTGGGGAGGGGCGCTGGCCACCGCGGCTTGGGGAACTCACTGTTCTGGGGGGCTCGTAGCCAGTCCAGCTGGTCCAGACTGGGGTATGCTGTGTGCCTGGTCATGGATATGGCCCCAGCAGTTGTTCTGTACTGTTTCTGGCCGTTTACTAACTGGAGGATGAACTAAATCCCACACCTCTCTAACCTGCCATCTTGGCTCCTTCTCCTCTTAGAGATGTTTTTAAAAACCCATGCCATGCTCTTTTAATCCATTCCTGTGGGTGCAGAGCTATTGTGGATAGGACCTTTTGGTTAGGTTATTTCAATTGAGATGTGATCTAGCCCATTCAAGGTGGGTCTTAATCCTTTTACTAGAGTCCTCTTGTGAGAGGATAAAAGACAGAAAAAGCTCAGAGATTTCAGAGAAACACCCAGAGGAGCTCAGAGAGAAACATCCAGAGAAGTTTGGAAAGAAAAAGCCCCCAGATGAGCTGAGAGAGGAAGCAACTAAAGCCAGAAGCTAAAAGCAGGGAAACCTGGGAGAGAAGGACCAGCAGAAGCCAGCCATGTACCTTCCCATGTGACAGACATGCCCAAGATGCTGGCTTCAGAGAAGTTATAGTCCTGTTGATGCCTTAATTTTGACATTTTCATGGCCTTAGAACTGTAAATTTGTAAGCGAATAATTCCCCATTGAAAAAGCTAACACATTTCTAGTATATTGCAGTCCGGCAGCATTAGCACCCCAAAACACTTCCCTATAAGTCTTTCAGTAATAGGATTAAGACCCATCCTGGTTCAGCTGGGCCACACTTTAACTGAAGTAACCTCATCCAAAGGTTCTCTTTACAAGAGTTTGCATCCACAGGAATGGCATAAGTTTAAGAACTTGTGTTTCTGGGGCACATAGCTCCCAACCTCCATGGTGGGTCTCTGGGAAGGAGCTACGCCCAGGGGTGGGTCCTGACCACAGAGAGGTCTGTGTACCTCAAAGTGACGAGCTCCATTTCACAGGCACAGTCCAATAGAGGTGGCCAGCGTCCTGAGAGAGGAAGCGGCTCTGTGATGTGTCTCAGCAGGTGGCAACTTAGATGGCCTTACAGAGTTTTCCAGGTTCCAAGGTGGCCTGGATTCTGGACACCTACATGTGTCAAGACAGTTATGGAGAGAGCCCCAGACAAGAGAGCAGAAAAGCAAGAGTGTTGCATGGGGGGTGGGGGCAGGAGGGTGCCGTGTGACTGACTGCGGTGGCTGCCAACCCGAACTTATGAAAAAGGATCAAAGGATTTGTGCTTTTGTTGTTATCAGTATGGACAGGTGGCACTCCGCTATTCAGCGCTTTATAAGCTCCCTCAGAACTTGGTTATGGGTAAAAGGGCAGAAAACCCCTGGATTGATTGAGGGAAATATATGCTATTCAGACACAAAGGGAGTTGAAGGTAGAAGTTAAGCTGAGATACTGAAAACAAAATATTTCTCACTCACATGAATTTGTGAACTGAAATATGGACTTGCTACAACCATTTTGCAGATGAGGAAGCTGAAACTTAACGATAGCAAAACACTTGCCCACAGTTAAATAGTTAAGTGGCGTGGCTGGGATTCAAGCACCAGAGCCCAGCTTCCTAAACTCCGTTCCTTGTCTCTCAGAGGAGTAAACTCAAGCCTGGTGATAATCAGTGCTCAAGGCCACTCGGGCAGCCAGGGGTGGACTTAGAGCTGGAATCCCTGTCTATTGACTTCCAGCCTGTGCTATTTCTAAGACAAATGGAGTCTGAATTCCCCTCATCTGTGCTAAGTGAATTACTGTTGACTTCCCAAAAGACCATGAGAAAAACCTATTGATCTAGCCCGGGTGTTCTCATCCTGGCTTTGCAGATTACCAGACTTATTTATTACTACCTAACTTGGGAAAGTTATTCAGCCTTTCTTTGCCTCCATTCCTTCTGTACAGTGGGGCCCATTTGTTCATCTCCCCACTCCTTAGGTGTGGGTGACGCGCTGTGACTTCCTTCTACAGAGTAGAGTATGGAAACGGGGGAAAGAGTCACTTCACAGTAGAGGAAGCTGACGATGCTCTGCTCGGTGGCCATGGCCACGCCAACAGCGACAGTGAAGAGCCGTGCTGGCAGGATGTACCCCTGAGATGATGCGATGGACGTTGCACCTTACTCCGGACTCTTCTCCCCAAAGCAGAGAACCTGGTCTAATTGTGAGAAAGACATCAGGCACATCCCACCCGAGACGCATTCTGCCAAGCACGGGATGAGTGTTCAGACTGTCACAGTCACCAAAACAAAACTGTCACAGCCGAGAGGAGCCTAAGGGCACATGAGACTAATTGTGGTGAGCTGTCCTGGGGCAACTAAAGAAATCTGAATAAAGTATGGAGTTTAGTTAATAATCATGTATTGATACTGGTTCATTAATTGTGACAGATGTACCTTACTAATATTAAATTTTAATAAAAGATTCTGGGTGTGGGGCATATGGGAACTCTCTGTACAATCTTTGCAGTTCTGCTGTAAATCAAAAAGTATTCTAAAATGAAAAAGTTTATTAAAAAAAGAAAGCATATTGAGTTCATAAGCAAGAGCATTGGTTAGGAAGTATCCTTGAATATATTTTATTTTATTAAAAGCGCACTAAATCTAAAACTTGATTTTAATTATTTTTAGTAGCACAGCACTTGTGGTATAGCAGTGGGTCAAGAAAATTGGGTTGAAAACCGTTGAGGTAAGTGGTGTCTACAAAACCCTTTTTGGAAACTCAGGCTCCTTGAGCTTCTTTCCTGAGTCCGGTCTCTGCCTACTGTTCAACTCCACTTGTAGCCAACTTGATCATTAGTCTCACGGGAAGACTTTTTTTTTTTTTTTCCTGCATGGGCAGGCACCGGGAATCGAACCTGGGTCTCTGGCCTGGCAGGCAGGAATTCTGCCTGCTGAGCCACCATGGCCCGCCCCTCACGGGAAGACTTTAAAAAAAAAGTTAACATATTTTAATTAGGCCAATCTATCCAAAATTTTATAATTTCAACATGTCATCAATAAGGAAACATTACTGTGATATTTTACATTCTTTTTTAAATATTAAGTCTTTGAAATCTGATGTGTAATTTGCAATTACACAATTTCCATTTTTAAAAAGGCTTTTATTGTGGTAACATAGCTTTTTTTTTTTGCATGGGCAGGCACTGGATATTGAACCTGCGTCTCCAACATGGCAGGCGAGAACTCTGCCCCTGAGTCACCACCCGGTGGGAACATATCTTTAACACAAAATTTCCCTTAACCACTTTCATGTGCATGATTCAGTGATAGTAATTACATTTACGATATTGTGCTAACATTCCACCATCCATTACCAAAACATTTTCAACACCCCAAACAAAAACTTATGCCCGTGCAGTGGTTTGGAGCTGTATGTCACTCAGAAGAACATACTTTTAAACTTCATTCATTCCTGTGCGTGTGAATTCATTGTAAATCAGGCCTTTTGATGAGATGACTTCAGTTCATGTGTGGCCCAAGGTCTTAATTCTACTACTGCAGTCTTTTATAAGCAGAATGAAATTCAGGCAGGAGTAGAGAAAGCCAGGGGAAGTGAAAAGCTGAAGGTTGACGCAACCTGGAAGAGAAGAGAGAGGCCAGGAGAGGCTGCCGTGTGCACTGCCATGTGACAGAGGAGTCCAGGGCCAAGGATGACCAGCAGCCAGCCCTGGAATGCTAGTTCTTTGAGAAGAAAACTTTGCCCTGATGATGCCTTCATTTAGACTTGGACTTCTGGTATCAAAACTGTGAGCAAATAAATTCCTGCTGATGAACCCTATTTCATGGTGTTTGTTTGAGCCGCCCAGGAAACTAAAATAGGCCATTAAGCAATAACTCCCCATCCCTGCCCACCCCAGCCCCTGGTAACCTGTAATATACTTTTTGTCTCTGTGAAATTGCTTATTCGAGGTATTTCATAAAAGTTGAAATCATACAAGATTTGTCATTTTGTGTTTGGCTTATTTCAGTCAACATGATGTCTTCAAGGTTCATACGTGTTGTAGAATGTAGAACTTCATTCCTTTTTATGGCTGAATAATATTCTATTGTATACATACTTTGCTTATCCATTCATCTGTTGATGGACACATGGGCTGCTTCCACCTTTCATCACATTTCAGTTTGCATCAGCCACATTTCAAGTGCTCAGTAGCCACATGTGCAGCTGTAGACCACCATTTACTGGAAGAAAGGGCACGGTATCATACACATGTATGCATGCACATGACATAATCATAGTCTCAAAAATTTTAAAATGAAGATATTTAGATGAATAAAAAAATGAACTACCTTGTCTTATTATTCTCTCTTTTCATTGTGAATCCCTTTGAGGCCCATGCAGGTTCACATACAGGTGTCTTGGCTGTGGACCCAGTTGGGATGGGTAGAAAAGAATAATGGTGTCTGAGACAGCCACATCTACACCGGAATTGGCTCCTCCTTCCTACATTGACTAGGTCTTATTAAGAGCCTATGCTGGGCGGCTGCCATGGCTCAGCAGGCAGAGCTCCGACCTGCCGTGCTGGAGGTCTGGAGTTCAATCCCTGGTGCCTCCTGCCCATATGCAAATTAAAAAAAAAAAAAGAGCCTATGCTGTGCCAAGCATTGGTAGGTGCCAGTGACAATACTGAGAAGGAGAAACAGATGAGTCCTCTGACCTCATGGAGGTTCTAGTCTATGCAACCGAAGGGTTAATTACAAAGGAAGCTGAGTGCTCTGCAGTGCTATAGCCAGGGTGTGGCTGTGGGAGTTGTCTGGGTACAAGCAATGAGGGGGTGTGTTGCCTGTAGAGGATTTAAAAACAATAATAAAAAAAAATACGGTCTGCTTTTTATTATGACCATGTACCACAATTCTAAACCATGTTAGTAATAAAATATTCCTCACCTCACGGGAAAACTTTTAAGCACTCAGATTCCAGTCACTAAACCAGGATCTCCAGGGGTTTGGTCCAGGCATCTGAATGCTTAAGAAGTTCCCCAGGTGAGTCTGAACTTCAGGTTTGGGAGCTCTTGATCTAGACCAGAAACAGTTCTTCTGCCATGCTGATTGGGAAGAATTTTGAGGCCTCAATGGATTAGTGACATCTACCAAGTATATCAGATGTTTTAGTCTGCCTGGTTGCTAACATGTAATACACCAGAAATTGGCTGGCTTTTAACAGTGGGAGTTTATTAGTTTACAAGCTTACAGTTCTGAAGCTGTGAAAATGTCCAAATCTAGGCATCATAGAGATGATACTTTCTTTCTGAAGACTGGCTGCCAGCCATCCTGGACTCCTGTGTCACATGGCAAGGCATATGGCGGCATCTGCTAGTTTCTCCCTTCTCTTCCAGGCATCGTTGCTTCCAGCTCCTTGCTTCCAAGGCTTTTCCTCTCTTTGTCTTTAGTTTCATTCCCTTATAAAGGACCCTGGTAGGAAGATTAAGAACCACCCTGAATAAGGTGGGTCACATATTCAGTTAAGATCCAACGCATTAAAAGATCCTACTTACAATGGGTCCACACTCACAGGAATGGAATAGCTTCAAGAACATGATTTTCTGGGGTACATAACAGCTTCAAACCATTATAACAGGAGGTAGAGGTGGGAAGAGAGGGCTGACGGAAAGTATTTGCCATAAATGTCGTGCATTTGCCATCCCTGTAATTCTTTAAGATTTTAACAGCCTCTGTGATGGTGAATTTTATTTGTCAACTCGGCTATGTTATGGTATCCTGTTTGGTCAAACACTGACCTAGATGCGGTGGTGACGGTATTTTGCAGAAGTGATTCACATCTACACTTAGCAGACTTTAAGTAAAGGTGATTGCCCTTGTTGATATGGGTGGGTCTCATCCAGTCAGTTGAAAGTCTTAAGAATAAGAACTCTGGTTTCCAGAAGTGGAATAAAGTTTGCCTTAAAACTATACCCTCTTCTCCTCTCTGAATTTCCAGTTCACTGGTTTCCTTAAGAAGTTTGGACTCAAGACTTCTACATAACTCTTATCAGAATTTCTGGCCCTATGGAATTCAGCCTGTCTTATGGAATTTGGGCTTGTCAGTCCCCACAATTGTGTGCACCAATTCCTTAAAAATAAATCTTTTTAAATGTGTGTGTGTGTGTAATATGTATACACATAGATCCTGTTGGTTTTGTTTCTCTAGAGAATCTTACCTAATATACCCTCTATTCTTATTTTCCTGAATCCTCTTTTCACCCTTGCTGGCATCATGGCTTTCATAATT
This sequence comes from Myrmecophaga tridactyla, assembly GCA_004026745.1. Lineage (NCBI taxonomy): Eukaryota > Metazoa > Chordata > Mammalia > Pilosa > Myrmecophagidae > Myrmecophaga > Myrmecophaga tridactyla. Next base: position 62,745 of record PVIY010000833.1, on the reverse strand, counting down.
ATGTTTATGAATCCTCAAAGAACTTTATACCCTTTCCTTTGACTCACACATCCTCCCTGGATTTTTAAAACAGATGCTGAGGAGCTAAGAGCTGTTGTCTACACTTGCCTATTGGAGAGATTCTTTGAGCTTTTCCTTTTGACTTATTTTGTTTTTCCATTCCTTCTCTTTAGAGTTCTGGGAAAAACTTGGGAGTGATTCATTAGTCATAGATTCTAACTTTGAAACAAAAGAATCTCTGACATTAGCTATAAAAGGAGACATTGAAAATGTAATATTATCGCATCCCTTTACTTTTTCATTCACTCAGCCTTCAGTTTTGAGCACCTTCTAGGGGTCAGACCCCATGCTGCTCTGCATTTGGAAACCAAAGATAAATAGAAGAGAAAATCCCCATTCAACATAAGAGCCAGATTTGATATCAAGTGATTATGATGTGTTTAGTGCTATAATAGAAGGTGCTGAGGGAGTGCCCATTTTTATCCAAGGGGTTTGCTGGAGGTGCTAATTATGCCTCTTCCTCATGTGGGTTCATTCATTCATTAAACAATAACCACTCAGCACTTCTCTGTGCCAGGCTCCGATCCAGGCACCTGGGACATACCAACCAGTGAAACAAACAAAGATCCTTGCCCTTGTAGAGCTTACCTTGTAATGAGGGGAGACCAAATGAGAAATAGATCAAAGCCTCAGATAGATATCAGCGTATCAGATTTATTAGATGGGAAAGGGGGAAGGGAGAATGTGGCTTAGATTTGTGGCTAGAATCGGACTTGTTCCTCCTTCCCTCCCACCATCAGGATGAAAGCTGCCTCACCTGCCCAGCCTCTTCTCTTAAGAGAAGACAAGCCCTGGGCTCCGACCCTAATGAGTAGAGGATACCCCTGACTTGAGGGTAAGGTTAGCCAGAAAGAGAAATTTTTTCCTAATTTGGCAATTCAGACAGCTACTCCTTTTCATCAGGACAAGAGTGGAGGAGTCTGTGATTATCATGATGCAGCAGGCAGGGTCAGGGTGGATAGAGACAAGGAGAGCCAGCAGATCCTGTGTTAGGGGCCTGGAAGATGGCAGGGAGAGGGAAACATCTGGGAGTGGATATGCAGGGGTTATCCTCCATAGAGCAACCCTGGACCAGTGGCCAGTGGAGCCAATCGACAACTATCTCCTCCTCCGTCCCTTGGACAGCCAGCACGGCTCCCTAGAAGGTCCTTGCAGGGCTGAGCCCAGGCACCCTCAGTGGTGGTCAATTCCAGAACACCCCTTTGGAATGGCTTTTTCCTTTTTCATGTTTTACTTCTTTTAGTTCCCAATCCTTTCCCTAGTCGATTTCCCATACTTATCTGCATGAAAATCCTCACCAGGCTCTGCTGGCTGAGGGGGAGCCCAGCCTAAGACAGAAACTGCAATTCTAAAAGGGGTCACAGTGGAACCGAGAGCAGGGATTCAAACTTGGGTTTGACCTGAAAACAAGTCCCGTCTTCCTGCTGATATGGTTCTTCTCTGCAGGTTTTTAGTTGCTGAAATCTGTTCCCATTCACTGTTTGGGTCTTCGAGGCCAAGGGTTAAAATAAATCCAGGATTGAAAAAGAGTATTTTGTACAGTTTGAAAACCTTACAAAAGTTTTTTTCCTTCAAAAGTTACTTTTGGAACGATATATTTATACCTCTCGTGCACTATTTCAGAATATTGGATTTGGAATGGTTTCCTTAAGCTTATTTGATTTGAAATCTATTTCATGTGGTTTGCATAACATACCCATACTTTTTAAGTCAGTGAAAGCCTGTTTGATTTCAAACTGTTTTTTAAACCAGACCACTTAGGCAAAATGTTTTTGAAACATTTTTATACTATTTAAAATTAAAGAATTTTAAAACCAAACAAACTTTAAACTCTTTAGAAACCTATTTATCTCAGTACTGAGGGTTCTGGATAAGTTTCAGACTAACTTCAAAACAGTTAGTCAAATAGCTTGGATCCAAGACAGATTTCAAAGCTGTATACTTTCAAACTGGCATCTAGATAACATATGAAAATATATGGACCATTTTATTGCCCTGGCAATAACTTCACCCTGTTATGAAATCAGCTTCATATTTTTAAAAATTAGAACATCTGTGTGATGTGCAAATTAAATTAAAAATTTTTTTTTTTTTATCAATAGTGTGGAAACTATTTTGAAAACTTTCAACCCAGTGCCTTTTCCCTCTCATAGGGTTATGACTGTGTGGGTTGTGTATCACTGGATGTAACCAGTACTTGTTGGATTTGTCTCATGCTTGCTGCTTTACTTGCACTATCACCTGTAGAATTCTCACACTAACTACCACCATGAAGAATATAATGTCATTATCCCTTTCAAAGAGAACACCCAGGGTGAAAAAAGGTGAGACAACTGGCCTAAAGTTGTAAAGTTAATAAAGGGCAAAAATAGCTTTCAGGCACTTTCGGTTCCATATGTCAAGCTCCTAAGCTGCCTCATGCTCAGTGTTCATAAATTTAACTCACCCAACCACCCTGTCTGCCTGTGTATGGTCCCTCGTTCTGTTCTCTGCTTCAGTAGTTCTCTACCGCGGAATTGCCGTGCACCTGCAATCACTTGTCAGTTGCCAGATATATTACAAGTAATTTGCCACTAACAACAAAGTACTGCGATTAGCTAATGATTTATGTTCAGGAATTAGGAACGATCTGTAAAGTAATATCACTCCCACACATTTCTATTCATATATGATTCTTGACTGGGGAAGAAAAGGGGGAAGGTACAATTAGAGAGGAAGAAATTACGTTAACCAGATGAAAGGAAGCCTGTTTAGCATCCTCTAGGATGAGAATGATCCTTAGCCAGGAATTTAACATTTTCCTTACATATGGTTACTCTAAATGTAGGCTGAAGCTGACGGGGGGAGTAATTTAGGGGTGCGTGGCTCTGCAACGGCACACCTGAGGAACACACTCTGAAAGGCTGAGAGTAGGGGGTTTAGGGAATCATACTTTGCAGAGTAGCAGGAAGTCCTAACCTCTTTATGTGAAAGATAGCCTCACAAATTAAGAATTACAATATAGGACTAAATAAAAAAATATTTCTGCTTTTTCTGGGATGACTGCGCTGGCTCTGAAACTAATGTTTGCCTTTGGAAATGTGACTGGGTGTGTTTGATTTTAAGTTAAGAGCTGGGCGATAGGGAGAATTATGAGGTATGTCTTTCACTTACATTCTTAAACAGATTTCCAAAGCATCACCAAGATACCCTGAAAAACTCCGTGGGCCTTGGGGTGCCAGAGGGCATGGCCGAATCTTGCTGGAGCCCTGCCCAGCCCCCCACCCAGTCTAAATGAATCGGAAGTGGGATATTGACAGCTGGGGAGGGCTGCTGGCTCCTGGAACAGGTCACCTTCTTCGGACTGGGGTAGGGTTGCTCCAGAGGCCAGTGGGGAAGTTTATAGGAAGAGGTGACAAGAGCTGCTTCCTCCGACACCACAAACCTGAAGACAAGAGAAGGCGCCTGGGAGCTGGGGTATTCTCACAGGGCGCCCCCTGAATGCTTTATATACTGGCCCCTTCAGAAAATCCTTCGTTTTCTCACCAAACCATTACATATGCCTCTTGTAGATCAGAAGTAAAAAACAGAAAGTTTTGCCCCTCCAAAGTGCACCCTTATTAAAATAATTTGTCACGGACTGATACATCCTAAGTGCTTGTTAGGGCTCATCGACCAGAATTAAACTATTTTGCTTCTAACTTAGTATAAACCTTTACATTAAATGAAGACTCAAGACAATTATACAAATAATTTAGCCTTCAAATATTTTTTTTCCTGAAAAGATTCAGCTAATTAAAGCAAAGGATTTTTATTTTATTTTATTTTTCTCTAAATGGCTTTTAGGTTATGTTAATAAAATTATTTGCTGTGGGAAGAAATGCTGCTAAGTTGGGGTGGGGGAGTGTTGAGGTTTCTGTGTAGTGGGAGGAATTATAATTTACAAAATAAAATGACTGGCTGCATTTCTACCATGCAGGAGAGGGGCTAATTTCATTTTAGAAGTGGGTGGCTTTTAGGTGAGGGAAAACACCTTGAATTGCTTTGATGTCCTTTTAGATTGAGAAAGGTAAAACTGCTGGCTGAATCTAACTGGGCAACAGTAAATTACTGTGGATATGTCATAAGAATTAGGATTTAGGAAGCTGACAGCGAGAGCAGAGCAGGGATCTACTGAGAGAGAGGGAGCCCCACCAATGAAGGAAAGAGCAATATACCCATAAGGAATTCCCTGTGGCAGAGAATGGCTGAAAGAGTTTAGGGGAGAAATGACTAATACTAATTTTTGAAAATATACAATTGTGTGAATGTTTGCTCATTTTGTTTTTGCAAAGGGAATATAGAGAACAAATTCAGAAAATATAAAATAATCAAAGGTAAATCTAAAATTTTGATTCAGGAGCCAAACTTCTTTTGTTTAAACCTCAGGTCCAATACTCCCTATTTGCGTAATCTTGGGTAGGCAAGTTCTTTAATTCTCTCTGCCTCAACCTCCCCAATTTACAAAATTAAGATAATGATACCTACCTATAGAGTTGTTGAGAGAATAACATTTGTTAAGGGTTGGCAACAGTGTTTGGCCTATAGTAAGCACTTCATATGCTCTAGACTTATATTATTAAATATTTTTAAAACTTCTCTTAACCCCACTTTGTCTACCAGCTACTGCTCCATTTCTTTTATCTCTTGCACAGCAAAACTTACTTAAGCTTTGTTTATATTCTCTATCTCCAGTTCCAGTCTTTGCATTCTCTCTTTAACAAATGTTTCTCAAGCTTTTAAAATTTTGTGTCCCCCTAAGGACCATTCTTAGGCCTTTTTTCCCTACTAGTCTCCCTGCCTATTGAATTTTTAATGCCACAAATATAGTACGTAGCTTTATATTCTATATGATTATCTTTGCTTATACATGAAAAAAGTAGGATTTATTTCATCCCCCCAGAATGAACTGTTCCCTGCTTTGGAGGAGATACCTCACTGAGAATGCATGTGTTTAACCTTCTCCAGTCCTTCTTTTGCCTCCACCACAAAGCTGTTCTTGTTCAAGGTTAAATCATTGACCTTAATGGTGAAAAGACCTCTTCCCAGCATTTTCCACAGCCGATTGCTCCTTCCTCCCTGATATGCTTTCTTCACTTGGCTTCTAAGACACCATGCTCTCTTAGTTTTCCTCTTGTTTGCTCGTTGCTCCTTCTCAGTTCCTTGCTGGTTCTTTCCTTCTCCTCTTCTTAATGTTGGAAGGCCCCGGACTCAGTGCTTAAGCCTTGTCTGTCTGTCTCACTCCTCTGTGAGCTCATCTGATGTCAGGGCTTTAAATTTCAACATATACTAGTGACTCCCAACTTTGTCTCCCCCCACTCTACTAGACTCCAGACTAGTGTATCCAGCTACTTACTGTCTAATAAATCTCCACACATCAACATATCCAAGATTTAACTTTTAAAATTTCTCCCCCAAACTACTCTATTCACAGCCTTTCTATCCTTTCTCTCTCTGTTTTGTACCCATTAATCCATTAGGAAATCCTGATAGCAAAATAAACCCAGAATCTGCCACTAGCTTGGTGGAAGCCACCATCTCTCTCCTGAATCACTGCAACTACCTCCTAACTGGGCTCCTTGCTTTAGTGCCTTGCCTCTCTGGAGTCTACTCTCAGCCGAGAAGTCTGAGTGATCCTGCTAAGCACAAGGTAAGTCATGTTACTTCTTTGCTCAGAATCCTCCAGGGGCTTCCCAGCTGACACAGAAGAAAACCCAAAGTTCTGCCCATGGCCTTCCACATCCTATATTTCTAACATTTTGTCCTCTCCCTCCCTCTTGTTCATTCTGTTCAGCCACACCTCTAACACAGCAGGTGCACTCCTGTCTCGTGGCCTTTACACTGGCTGTTCCCTCTCCTTGGAATTCTCGCTCTCGGTTATCTTCCAGGACCCCTCCCTCACCTCCTTCAAGCCTTCTCAGCATGGACTTCTTGTCCACCTATTTAAGACTGTAACATTCCCTACCTCCTTCACTCCTGAGCTCCCTTACTTGATCTACTTTTTCATAGCACTGATTAGCTTTTTATATGCTGTATGGCTTATTTATTTATTGTTGCTTGCTGTTTGTCTCCTCTCAGCAAAATCTAAGATCCCCGGGGGCAGTGATTATTGTCTCTTTTGTTCACTGATGTATCCCAAGTACCAAGAATGAAGCTTGGCACATAATAGGTGCTTGATTAATATTCGTTGGATGAATGAGAGTCTCCCTGCCATCCCTGACTCTATGTCCATCTGGGTAGTGAATCCTTCCAGAGATGCTCTATGCACATACAAATATACAATAATACAACTTAAGTCAATTTTTATATTTTGCTATGTTGTAATTGTGTTGTTTACCACCTTTAGTAAAAGACTGCTACTCACCGTTTTAGAGGTACTTGGAAGGACTGGAGGAATGGAATGGTGTTTGGTGTGTGGCAAGTGGTACAGGGAGATGACAGGAATCATAAGGGGTACGTATGTCATGGAATAGGGAGAAATAATGCAACAGAAACACAAAATCACGGTAAGAAGTGACCTGAAGAAACATGAGGCTGAAAGAATTCACAGAGCTTTCTTGGGTAATGATACCTATCCATTTATTACTGTATTTGAATGATAAATGAAAAGGCCACTGCCCCACTAAGGCTGGAAGACTTGGTGATATCTAGACAGTAGGTATCTTTTTTTTTTTTTTTAACTTTTTTTATTGTATGCTATAACATATATACAAAGCAATGAAAGAAAAAAGCAGTAGTTTTCAAAGCACTCTTCAACAAGCATTTACAGGACAGATCCCAGAGTTTGTCATGGGCTACCATATGATCCTCTCAGATTGTTCCTTCTAGCTGCTCCAGAATATTGGAGGCTAGAAGGAATTAATATTTTTTTATCATCACAATTGACTTTTTTTTCCTTTTTGTGAAAATAATGTATATACAAAAAGGCAATAAATTTTAAAGCACAGTACCACAATTAGTTGTAGAACAGATTTCAGAATTTGGTATGGGTTACAATTCCATAATTTTAGGTTTTTACTTCTAGCTGCTCTAAGATACTAGAGACTAAAAGAAATATCAGTTTAATGATTCAGTAGTCATACTCATTTGTTAAACCCTACCTCTCTGTATAACTCCATCATCATCTTTGGTTATTTCCCACTCTTTAGGGGTATTTGGGCTATGCCCATTCTAACTCTTTCATGTTTGAAAGGGCTGTCAATAATAAGGGGTAGAGAGATGGAACTAGCTGATGTTCTGGAGAGACTGGCCCCTCAAGATTTTAGAACTTATCTTGTCCAGGGACCCATCTGGAGGTTGTAGGTTTCTGGAAAGTTACCCTAGTGCATGGAACCTTTGTACAATCTTATATTATTGCCCTAGGTGTTCTTTAGGACTAGCTAGAACGGTTTTCATTGGGGTTTGGCAACTTATGATAGGCAGCAATGTCTAACTGAAGCTTGCATAAGAGTGACCTCCAGAGTAGCCTCTCAACTCTATTTGCACTCTCTCAGCCACTGATACCTTATGTGTTACACTTCTTTTTCCCCTTTTGGTCAGGATGGCATTGTTGATCCCTTGGTGCCAGGGCCACACTCAGTCCCTGGGAGTCATCTCTCATGCTGCCAAGGAAATATTCACCCCTGGATGTTATGTCCCACGTAGGGTGGTAGGCCATGGTTTCACTTGCAGAGTTGGGTTTAGAGAGAGTGAGGCCACATCTGAGCAACAAAAGAGGTCCTCCAGAAGTAACTCTTAGGCGTACCTATAGGTAGGGTAAGCTTCTCTCTACGAAAAGAGTTTCACAAGAGTAAGCCTCAAGATCAAGGGCTTGGCCTATTGATTTGGGTGTCTCAATGTCTGACACAGTATCAGGGGTTTCTCTGGTGATAAAATTTAATAGTTCCATATTTTTTCTCCCATCTCTCAAAGGACTTTGCCAATACTTTTTGATTATCTGCTTAATATGACAGCAGTATCTTCTTTTTTTGTTGTATGAGTTTTTAAAAAATATTTTTATTAATAAAACAACATTTTAAAAAAAGGGTGGTGCAACAGAATTCTCACCTGCCATGCCAGAGACCTGGGTTCAATTCCTGGAACCTACCCATGCAAGAAAAAACAAACATATAAACATTTTTCACATACATGGTATACAGTCAGTGGCTTACAGTATCATCACAAATAATTGTGTATTTATCACCATGATCATTTTTGTGGAGATTTGCATCACTCCAGGAAAAGAAAAAAGAAAGAAACAACTCATACATAAAATACCCCTCACCCCTCCCTCTCATTGACCACTAGTATTTCCATCTACCCAATTAATTTTAATCTTTGTTTCCCCTTTTACTTGTTTATTTTTTACTTGTTTATTTTTTATCCATATTTTACTTGTTTATTTTTTATCCATATTTTTCACTCATCTGTCCATACCCTAAAGGAGTTAAAAGGAGCATCAGACACAAGGTTTTCACAATCACACAGTCACATTGTAAAAGCTATATCATACAATCATCATCAAGAAACAAGGCCACTAGAACATAGTCCTACAGTTCAGTTATTTCCCCGCAGCTACTCCAATACACCATAAACTAAAAAGGGATATCTATATATTGCGTAAGAGTAGCCTCCATGATAACCTCTTGACTCTGAAATCTCTCAGCCATTGACACTTTATTTTGTCTCATTTCTCTCTTCACCCTTTTGGTCAAGAAAGTTTTCTCAGTCCCTTGATGCCAGGTCCTATCTCATCCCAGGATTTCTGTCCCACGTTGCCAGAGAGGTTTACACTCCTGGGAGTCATGTCCCACGTAGAGGGGGAGGGCAGTGAGTTCTCTTGCCATATCAGCTTAGAGAGAGATGCCACATCTGAGCAACAAAAGAGCTTCTCTGGGGGTGACTCTTAGGCCTAATTTTAAGTAGACTTAAACTATTCTTTCATGAAGAAGTTTCATAGAGGCAACTCCCAAAATCAAGGGCTTGGCCTATGATTTGGTTGTCCCCACTGCTTGTGAAAATTCTCCAAATGGGGAAGTTGAATATTTCTCCCTTTCTTACCATTTCCCCAAGGGGACTTTGCAAATATTTATTTACTGTCCAGATCTCTCTGGGATTTATGGGGGCATCACACTAACCTGGGCAAACCAACAAAATCTCATGCCCTATTCAAGATTCCATGTACTTATGGTGTTAACTAAACTGACTATGCAAGTAAAATTAGGAAATGCACTACCCAAAATATTAATTTTGCAAGAAATAAACATCTCTCCCTTTAGTCTCACACAGAAGTTGAAGTTTTGAAACATGGACAATATCATCCTTTACCCAGTCTTCTGATAAACCTTAGTCCTAACCAGATCAGCTTCATTTGTATCTCTACTTGATGTCTGATCACTTTTTCAACTTGGGTGATGCTGACTTTCATAGCTTTAGAGCTCTAACTCTGAGTCTCAGGTGTCACATAAATACCCGAAGTTTCTGGAAAAACCAGGTTATATACAAACAGCTCAGTATCTCAGAATTTAGAATCAACAGTTACACTTCCTGAATATATGTGACTAGCTTCCAATCTAGGACCCTTTACAATGAGTCCCAACCTGATAACCCATGCTCTCAACTTTAGTCCACTGAATTTTTATATTATGGTTAGTCCATATGATTGAGGCATGAAAATATTTGTCTTTTTGTTTCTGACATTTCATTCAACATACAGCTCTTAAGGTTCATTCTTTCAGTTGCATGCTTCACAACTTCATTCTTCTTTGTGGCTACTCAGTAGTCCATTGAATGTATACACCATAGTTCCCCCTTCCATTCCTCAGTCGTTGTACCCTTAGGCCACTTCCATTCATTGTGCATCACTGCTGCCAGAAACATCAGTGGATGGCAGGTATCTTGATGAGACTAGAATTGCCCTGATTCTTCATTTTGTTGTGCTGATGTAAATATGATGGGGGTCAAAGTCTCAAATAACTGATCTCTAGATTTCTACACTTTCCTTTTTTTCTATTGTTAGTATGACAAGATCTCCATTGTGATGGCTGAGACTAAAGATGTGGGAGGAAGACGATGGAAGCTTGTGAGATTGGCTAAAATTCCTTAGGATCTCGCCCTGCTGGGTCCAGGAACGCTCCGCTCCATATTTCCTTCCTTGCTGCTGCGGTGGTTGAAAATGCAGCAGAGCTCAGACTCCAACTGCAGGACTGACCTTCTCAGTTGCTTTTATGGCAGCACCAGTGTGTTTCCTTCTGGCTGAAATGCCTGGGATTGCAGGTCTGGAACATGTATTAGTGGAGTAATGTCTGGAGAGAAAAGGACGATAACATGGAAACACTGACTGCTATAGCAACAGCTGGAATAATAAACAACTTTTTTTTTTCTAGGGAAATCATAAGATTTGGCCTTGAGGCAACATTAGGAGGGGAAATATATAATACACAAGTGAGATCTCGTGTTTGACTTGATTTCCCTGCCCACACACCCTCAGCTGAACAAATTTGCTAAGTGCCTCATTGAGCAAATGGAGGCAATTATGTGTCATTCAAAACCCCATATACCTTTCTAGACATTTTTAAAAACAGAAGTAATTCCGAATGTATGAATCAAGAAGTGAAAATTACCCCTCTCCCTTCTCATACGGACTTTTCTGGGACAACCACTAAGAGGAACCATCATAAAATTCCCATATACATACAGACACGTTGCTAACTGGATTTTTTTGTTTGTTTTTGATTGAGTGGAACTTGATAGGTTGCAATTGGTAGTTGGCACAATTTTTCCCCCATTACCTACTTCAGATGTACTCTAATGACTTTCCTTTTCAATCTCTTGGAGGCATCTCAGATGATCTCAGAGCTTTCTGACTTCTGTCAGGTGTTAAAAAGTCATCTGATATAAATTACAATTTTAATCTCTCATCTAATTCAAAATTTCTTTCCCCACCAATCCCTTCCCTCTACTCCAGTTCTGACCTGACCTGATGGAGAAGGAGAGATGTAGTGGTGTGGTCTGTTCTTTCAGACTCCATTCATCCCAATTTCCTTTGTGGCTTTTGGCTCTCCCATGGCAGGAAAGAAGAAATGAGAAAAGAAAAAGGGCAAATCCTTATTTAATTGGTGCTATTGTAATCTGTGTGGCAGATGCCCAGATGCTGGCTCTTTGGAGATCACATGAGCCTCCTGCCACAGGGAACTCTCCTTTATACCATTTGATGAACTTACTGCTCTCCAAACCTGGACCCTGACTCTGGGGATATGTCCTGAAGTCTGCTTGTGACTTAGCACCATTCATTTTCCATGGAATTCATTTGGCCTAGTACTACCTTTAGACCTGGGCAAGAAAGGTGCCAGCTCCAGACCCCATGCATTAGAGAACTCTACTTTTACCCTCTTCTACCTGTAGCCCTTCCAATGGGGTGCAGAATCAGCAGGCCCAAGAGGATGTTCCTACCTGGAACTCAGACTCTTCTTCTAGTCCTCTATTTTGGGTAACTCAGGCCCCAGAATTCCCTGATTCCAAACCTGTTTCCAAGGCCTTCATGGACTTCTTCCTCAAATTCACCTGGGCCTTGCTGTAGATGTGTGCACCTAGGCCAGAGGGGTGGCCAAGCAGAGGGGTGGCCAAGCAGAGCTATTTGTAGGAGATGTGGCTGGGCATTGTATCTGTGTGCTGGAGCATGAACCCAGCGGTAAGAACAGAAGGGATGCTTGTCAAGGCCCATTCTCACTGTGTCTCCACATTCAGAAGTGAGCTCCAAAGATTATGAGAACCCTCAATTTGAACCCAGCCTTCAAGATCATTCTGAATATAGAATGATAGAGCATGTTTTATTTAGCTTAATTATAATTTGCAAACATTTAGATATAAGGTATGTGGGCCTCCATTTGTACTTATGACCTGGGCCCTGGCAATATTAGGGATGGCTATGACTTGGTCCATGTCTGTGACTTGATTCATAGGAAAATTTGGTCCATGGGACCCATCACTTGGGTCCATGGGACATGCCAAACCTTGCCCTCTCTCTTCTTCACAGCATCACCAGTAGCCCTAGCCAGCCTTCCTCCTTTTAACTTCTCCAAATTAGAGATAGGCACTTTATCTCCTTGTCTCCACCCTTCAAACTTTTGGGGCTACATCACTAATCCCTCCAGGAATTCTTTGCACTCTTTCAGCATCAGTGGATGGGCTTGTGAGTTGTTCCCAGAACACATCAAGGTGGAGGGTGAGATTCAGCCACTTCTCCTGGCAGACAATCCCTGACTCCGTGAGTGGTTCTCTTGGAGAGCATCTCTTTGGGAACATTCCAGTTCAAAACTGAGATAAATGACAAGTATCCATGCATTCTAAAGAGAAGCAAGAGACACATCCATGCAGATCTTTCTATGATATAACCAAAAACCAAAGCTTTTTCTGTTTTCAGCTTTGGACTTCAGCAGATTCCGAAGACAATAGGTAAAATCCCCTCTAGTAATCTATTACACATACATATACACTCTTTTACAGTCTTGAATTTGTGTTTTTCATTTGAAGTACAGTTTATACAGTTCTTCAACCACTGTATAACTTTTGATGTGGTCCGCGTGGAATGTTGCATGATTATTTTAACCATTCTTGTAGTAATAGTTATTTAGGTAGGTTTTTGATATTATAAATAATGCTGCAATGAATATTTCTTAGCATATATCCTTGTGCCCTTATATAAATATTCCTAGAAATTCCTAGAAGTATGATTGCTATGCTGAAGGGTACACATATTTTACATTTTGATAGGAAGCATATTTTGTGTTTTGATAGACATAGCCAAATTACCCTTCAAAAGTCATGCTAACTTAAGTATCTTGGAATATGCTTTTTCCAAAACCCTCAACTATACTAAATATTGTCAACATAATCTAATCTAATCTATTAGGTGAAAATAATATATCATTCCTATTTTTATTTGTATTTCCCAGATCATTAATGATGTTGAGCATTGTTTCATATGTTTACTAGCCATTTGTAATTCTGTGAATTATGTTTTTATTCTTTGATAATTATTTTTAATGTATGTGTTTTAGCCATAATAACTGTTTGACTATAAAGTATGTTACAAATATTTTTCTCCCAGTCAGTCATTCTCAGAATGTTTTCATCATAAATAGACACATTCTTGAGGCCAAAGGATTATTTTGTCCTTTTAGAAAATAGAGAAGTGGAGTGAAAATGGTCCAGCTTCAGTGACAAATTATCCCAAATTTCTGCAGCTTAACTCAGTGAAAGTTTTTCACTTTTGCAACTGTCCGGTGTGGGTGTTCCTGGTTGGGTGGCTCTTTGCTAGGTGGCGACCTGTGGACCCAAGTTCCTTCCATCTTGTGGCTCTGACTTACTCTAGATTCTTGAAATTTTCCCTAGTCAGCTGGCAGATAGGAAAGAGCGAGAGAGAGCAGATTTCACAAGATTTTTATGTTCTGGAAGTGGCAGACATCACTTTTGCCAGCAGTGAGGTCTAGCTGTGAGCCTTCAGGAGAAGGTGAGCACACAGTGGTGGAGCAGACTGATACAGCAAATGTACTCCACTTCTCCAGATCTCATTGCTTTCATGAAGGACTCGTCTTTGTTTATATGCTTGACCAAACTTTGGAGGGTAGCAAATGGTGCTCAAGTGATCTTTAGCTCCGAGGGGCTGAGACTCGTTCTGGGAACAGTGACCTTTGCACTGGTTGGGGATTTGGTGGCTGTAGAACACGCACATGACAGGTCCTGGTGGGACCATCTTGGAGAATGCATCCACTGTATGTGTTGCTGGGACTGAGGAGTTTGACAATCAAATTTCCATGGGTAGCAGCCAACAGGGTCTCAGAGCTGGACAAAAGCTGGGCGAAGTCCTGACTGATGTTCTGGCCCTGCCTCTTATTCCTCAAAGTTCTCCCAATATTTGCAGATCCAAGATATACCCAATGTTACCAAAATGTCAGGTTGCAAAGTATGGAGACTTACATAGACTGGGGTTGGTCAAGACACTCATGCAGAATGCTGAACTTGTTTTTTCCTTAACCCGGGCAACTCCTAACTCAACAAACAGGAGGGAGAGTGGTTACTAAGGGAAGTGTTAGGCTGATTAATTAGTTTCTTAAGTGTGGCTGTCAGTTCACAGCTGATGCCACTCGTCCCTTTGATCAAGCCTTCATTTTGTGCACAACTGGGAGGAAAAAAAAATGAATCTACCAACTCAAAAGGACAGTTTTGGGAGAGAAGCTCATAAGTTGCAGTGACAATTTCTTAAACAAACTTTTTCATTCAGGGTGCCTGTACAGAGGCTGTGAACTCCTGGAGGCAGGACCCGTGCTCTACTCACCATGGTTTCTGTTGCGCATAGAGCGGCAGCCTCTGAGTACGTCCTGTGCTGCCCCTCCAGTGTCTGTGATGGCTGCTCCCAAGCTGAGAAGCCCTTCTAGGGGAGCGAGGCCCCTCGGTGTTTGCCCAAGTTGGCAACACTATCCTGTTTTGTTTCTTACTTTTCTCATTTCACATTGTTTTGAGATCCACTCTTATTCCTAGGTGTAAATCTAGCTTATTTACGACCGTTGTATAATATTTCGTTGTACATTTATGCCAACCCCCTTCGATGTGGACTTCTGGGTTGTCCCCAACAACTGCCTCCAGTTCCCAGCTATCTCCTTGCTAATGGTACATCCTTGTCCTTTTCTTCTTCAGAAATGAATCCGTCTTTACTTCTTTAGCGTGTGCTCCAGTGGTTTCAAGCATTACTTTATTGCTTTCTTAGTTCTCCCAGAGCAGATCCTACCTCACAGGGTGGTTGTGGGGAGAGTCAAGATAATGTGTACGAAGTGCTTAGCACATTATTTGGCAAGCAGAAAATTCTCAATAGTTGGTATAAGCCCTCCAGAGCGTAGAATACATTAGGAGTTTAATAAATACCTATTACAATAACGAATGTTTGATTACCTCTGGTGATCTGGGGGCTCCTTCCCATAAAGTTAGGTCCCAGCACACTTGAAACCTGAGGTATTCAGGAGATTGTAATTACGATAGTCCCCATTTATCTTCCCAAATTATTCCCCTTTTACAGATGATGAGACTGAAACTCAGAAAGGTCATGCATCTTGCTTATGAACATTCAGCCTTGTTAGTGGCAGAATTGGGGCTCAAACCAGGGTCTACCTCTGAAACTTTTATCTTTAACTACTCTGCTATATTATCATCTAGAGAATGTGAGCTTAGATTATTATTATTTCAGCAACTATAACGTCTGTTTTTTCTGTGTGTGGATAATAAAGAATTTATGATTCAATTAACATTTACTGAGACTTAATATGTGCCAGGTCCTTCTAAAACCATTGTTAACCTTTAGGGTACATTTGTGCAAATTAAAAAAAGATGCCCCTTCTGGGTAGACATGGCTGTGGGCATATGGCTTGGTCAGTACCAGGCAGATTGGATTCTGCCCTCTGTGTGTCCCCTAGCCTAGGCACTGTGTGCACTGACCCTGGGAACTTTCGGTGTGCTCTCTCAGTGCCCTCTAATTGGCTCTCCCTCTCCACAACAATCCTATGGGGCAATGCAATTCTGTCTGACAGGTGAAGAAACTAAGATTCAGAGTTATGACATCCCCAAGACTGCATGTGTCTCTAATAGCAGATCCAATGCTTGAATTAGAGTCCTTTGACTTAAAATCCAGAGACTGGTTAAATATAAAACAGGGTGATTTAGTGGGGTCCGACTGGAGGAATTGCTGACCTGAAATTTAGGAGTCATTGGGTAGAACCTGCCAAGTTGACAACTACTGCTCTGATGATCTCATACTTTGGTGTAGCTGCCTCCCTGGTGAGTGATGGATGTGGTCCCTGTTGGAACTCTAGAGGAGACGGGGTCCCAGGCAGGCTTCAGCCCCCCCGGTAAGAAAGCTCCAATGAGCTTGGCGCTGTGGAATGTGGGTACTTGAAGGATTCCAAAGGCCCCTGGGGTAGGGTTTCACTGCACTCACACATCGTGTGTCCTCTCTACTGGGGACTAGCAGCAAATCTGCATTTACAGAATGGCACATGCTTCAGTGAGGGCAGACGGCCCTGCCAATGGCTGACCAGAGTGGACAGCCCGTAAAGTGTGCTGGGCAAGGCACTGGGCTCTGGACACAGCCAGACTGGCTTGGTGCTTTTAGCAAACCTCTTAAAGCTTCCCTCTCCTCATCTCTTCCCTTATTCTTCTGTGACTCCTCTAGCCCTTTCGAGACTGAATTTATGATCTGCCTGCAGTCTTCAGTGCCCAAAAGTCAAATCAGTACACTGAGGATGTTGTTCAAAAGCTCCTGGGCTTTTTATGCCTACAAGGGAGATATGCCTTTGGATGGGCGGTTCTGAATCTAGCTCTTGTGCCTTGTGGATATTCCTTTCCCTCAGTGCCAAGGACATTTCCCCCCACCTCAAAAAAAATTGTACTAGGTGTTAGAAATATCATGAAAATACTTCCTACTTTGAGGGCACTTACATCTAAAGGGAAGCAGCCCAATAAACAAGCATTTATAATATGGCATGTTGAGAGCTAAAATAGGCACTGACACTTACTGGGGGAATCAGAGAAGACTTCCTGGAGAAAGTGATGTCCAACTTGACCTCGGAAGAACGAGTAAAAAGTGGAGTGATTTCAGAAGTGGAAGGAGCAATTTGTGCAAAGGCCCCAGTAAAGTCAGTGTCAATTTGTTTGAGGAACAGAAATATTGGCAGACGAAAGAATGTGCAGGGATGTTTATTTTAAAACCGCATTAATACATTTGGACTTCATCCTGGTGGCAATAGGGAGCTCTGGAAGGGTTTTGAACATAGGATTAACCTGCCCTGCAGTTGAGAAAGGAAGTCCACCGTGGTCCCATGGAGAAGAGGGTAGAGGCTGCAGGCCGGGAGACCAGTTAGAAGGCTGTTGTAATCACCCAGATGTAGAATTATTTAAGGAATCCTAAATATAGAAGTGTCTGTTAGGAGAAAAACTTCTCTCCTTCCACCACTCTGTAGCTAGACCAACCTCACCTACCTCTGGAATCTCGCAGGCCCGTCAGGCAACAGAGAGCTCAGTTTTCCTGGCTTCCAGACTGTTAGCTTTGAAGCTTACCCCCTCCCACTTCCCATTCCCTTTCAACCATCAATCCTTTCCCCCTCCAGTTACTCTTTCCTTCCAGCATCCCATTGACTTCTAGAACAATCACCAGTATTTCATCCTGTGTCCTCTCGTTTCCCTCCTGACTCTTCTTTGAGCTCTTGGTCTCCCCATGGCAGACGCAGAGATAAATTTGTTGACTGCAGAGCAAATCTTGTTTCCAGCTCTGGCCCAGCACTTTCCCTTAGCTTGTCAGGGCAGAGGCAGCAGCTTTTGGCTGGGTCAGGGCAGAGGACTAGAGAAGGAGCTCTAGTTGCCAGAAGGCTGTGTTGTAGACAGGAGGAAGGAGAGACGAACTAGTTCTGTTCTCTATCAGGAGCATGTACTATCTCAGTGGTTTTGAACCCTGGTTACACAATAAGATCACCTTTGGGGCTTTTATATTAAAAAAAAAAAAATGCCTGGTTTGCAACCCAGAGATTCTGCTTTAATTGTTAGAGAAAGAATCCAGGGATCTGCAGTTGTGAAAGCTGCCCAGGTGATTCAAACGTTCAGCTGGACTCGAGAACCGCTGCTTCCTTAGCATCACGTTTCAGAGACACTGACACTAGGTGACGTCCAAGCAGGAATATCAGCTCTTACAATTTTTTTTTTTTGGCTGAGTTTACCTTGGGCAAATCATAGCATCTTTGAGCCTCCATCTGTTTCCTCTGTAAGATGGGAATGATGATAGCACCTACTATTATCTACTGTTCACTTAAGATTGTGTAAGTCAGCTCAAGTCAAGCATTTGCATTGCCTCGTACCTGGTGTTCAACCATGAGCACACCTGGCTATTTATTATTATTATTGCACCTTTGAGTTAGGCATTCCTCCAGTTATTTTTACATGGCCGGCTACTTTGGTATGAGTTGGATGATCAGATTTCTGTTTGTGAGAGAGGACAGGCACTAAATGAGGGAGGAAGGTGCAGGTTAGCTCATGCAAAAAATGGTAAAATAGGATGCGTTTGTTTCTAGGAGCCCCACCTCCATTTCTTTCCCTGTGTCCTCAGGCCTATAGACAGCATTTGAAGGCAATGGAGGTACTTCAGTAGCGCCTGGGAAGATGGAAAGAGAATTATTCTGGAAATCTTTCCTTAAGTGGCATTGTGGAATAAGACTTTCCATAGCTTTCCTGCTGACTCCATTGTTCTCTAGATAATTATATTCTCCCGATGGCCCGTGGGGTCTTTTCCTATGGGCAGACTCTCAGAGTCACTTTCTTCTCTCTTTCTTTGGGTGTGATTAAGGGGGCTGGTGGTATCTAGCCCGGTGAGGGAAAGAGTGAGCCTTCCTAGTCACAGTTAGCTCTGCACAAAACTCTATCCCCTTAGATAGGGGTAACAAAATACAAGTGTGTTTTGTTTGCCATAGCTGAAATGTCAACAGAGGGTAGAAAGTTCTGTGCAAACTCATCACCACTCCAAGAAAAATAGCTCATGACATGCTGTAATGAGCAGAACTATGTGTCTCTCTCAAGACATTTTGAGACTCAAAGAGATAGTCATCAGTGCCCCAGGACAGCTGAAACTGAGTTCCAGAGACAGGCTGAGAGAACCAAGGGATGGCTGATGGGAGGGGCCCACGCCCTCACAGCAAGTGAGATAGACTTCCAAGCCAAAGGACACTGCAGTGCTTCTCCACAGAGGCTGGCTCTGCATTAAAACAGAAAACAATTTGGTTTTAAATAGGAGCCCTAAATGGATTAAACTAAAGAATGTAAAAGCAATTCAGCTTCTGAAAATTGACACTACTTTTAGAAGCAGCAGTACATTATCCCCAAATTTTCAAATGCTGGAAGAATACCTGGACAGCCTGTGCATGAATAATCTTTTAATTCCACAAATATTAACTGTCCCAAGGAGCATATTTCCCATGTTTCCCCACCACTGCATCACAAAGACCAACCTTCCAAATTGCAGGCATTGATTGGTGATTGGATTGCTTTGCCTAGGCCTCTAGGTCTCAGGGTGAGCAGCTCCATGGATTTAATTGTGTGTCCTGGAGAAATGAATGACCAATTCACTATATAGAGATGTTTTATGGCAAAACTGAGAAATATCATAGCTTGGTAGTAATTACTGACAAATTACAAAAAATTATTATGACTCCATTATTAATTTTTATTGTTTCCATTAAACTTTATATAACAGGGGCTCATCATTTCTCCTGAGCCAACTTAGTGTTACCTTTAGTGGATATAGTATGCCACGTGCTTAGCCATTTAGTAAGCAGATGAGAAATCATTGCCTTTATTTTATGAGAAAATTATAATTTTTCTAAAAGATAAAAGAATTTTGCATTTAACTCTGATTATCTAGGAGGCCTAGTACCCAAGAAGTTCATTGGCACTGTGGTTTTTGACTGGCTTTGTTCTTTCTTTAATGAGTAATCACATCAACAGCAACTCCTGCATCTATTATCATTATTATTGTGAATGTTCATATTATTATAAATATTCATATTTGTGGTAAGAGTGGCATAGGGTGGTAATAACTGTAATTGGCATCAGTTGTTTCTACTTGTTCAGTACGCTGGCCCCTGCCTTTGGTTCTAGGCCAGCACAACCCCGAGACCAAAGAACGTGCTAGACAGAAGATAACCCGTGAGTTTAATTAGGGGCTTGAGGACAGGAGAAAGATCTTCCCAACAGCAGCCAGTTGGGAAATGAGAGTCTGCACTCCACCTAAAGACAAGAGAGAAAAAGAGAGAGAGAGGGAGACATGCCCAGGAAATGGTGGCGTTTCAGTGGACTCTCGTGAGATTTATTAGGGGAGGGGGCTTTACATTCTTTGACCTATAACCTCTTTCCTGGTCGTGTAGGTGGTGGTGTGACTTGCTCTCAAAATGGCGGAGGGGGCAGGGCCCGGGCCCAGGGCCCTTACAATAACATCTACCTAGTCCTTTGATAATAACCCTTCCCCACTGGATTTAGTCTTGCTTGGGATGTCAAAGCATACCCTGTCCTCTGGATGATGATTTAAAGATGGTTTGGACTGTTGGGGCTGACTCATCCTGTCAGCAACCCCTTGGAGAGAACATTCCCGAGTTCCTGTGACTCAGATCTCTGGACCTCTCCTGCTTCCTGGTTCTCTGCAAAGCTTGGCCATTCAACTTATTCTTTGATTCTGCCAGCTATCTCAGAGCCTCCCAATAAATTTGCTTTTCTCTTTTCATAAGTTAAGCAGAGATGATTTTGCTTGGTAAGCCAGGAATCTTAAGTAATACTTGGGAGATAATATTAGTAGTAGCAGCTGTGATCATCATGGCCATCCTTTTTCAAGTTGGAGTAGTGATTACTACCGCTTCCTTACTATTTACTAGGTGTCAGGTGCTAGTCTTTCATCTCGTTGTATGCTCATAACAACCTCTAATGAGGCAGCGGATATATATTGCTGTCACCTCTTTTGCAAGTAAATTGTCTATAGCTACTACATATTGACACCAAGATTAAACCTCAGAATTTCCAATTCAAATACTTATACCCTTGGTTAATATACTGCTTCTCTATTGAATGACTCAGTGGTGCCTGGCAATGTGCATCAATGATTTGCATCAGTTGCCTCCTTTAATTTCCCTCAAGAAAACAATCACGTTCATTATGGGTTCTGATTGCAGCCACACTGAAGAGGAAACAGTGGCTCTGTCCAGTTAACTACTTTGCCCAAGGCCGCTGAGCTACCAACATCCCGGAGCAAAGTTAAGCAGCTGAGAAAGGTCCGAGTCTGGGGAGACGGATAAAGAAAATGGCCCGGTCTGTCCAGACTTAACCTCACTCACTGTTTTCAGAACAAAAGATCCTTTAAAAAATAGAATTTTCAGGCCTCCTTTGGAGGATTCCCAGGAGGTGTCAGCGGAAAGGAAAACTTCCTTGTACTGAGATAACTTTGAAACCCTCGCATCTAGGCCAGCATTTTTTTTTCTTCTTCTTTGAGAATTCCAAGCCAGTTGAGATCATGCTCTGGGCTCGTGTCTGCCAAGGGCCATGGTTTAAATTACTGGGCTCCTGATGACCTTACAAGAACATCTTAACCGGATCAATCTATTTGTCTTACACTGAGATAATGGAAAATAAAGCAACCCCTACTCCTCTCCAGGAGACCTGGCTTGCCAACTTGGTTTTCGTAACATACTTTACAGTTGATTTATCTTCCCTGAAAAGTGAGAGTTTAAAACTAAAAAGCAGAGAAACTCTTCATGGTGCTTGCACCAAAAACAATGATGAAACTCACGCGTGTTGTCATAGACCCTGTTTCCGGGATCGACAGGTTGATGTGTTGCCAGGCATGGGGACACAGAACCCTAATTCCATTGGTCTGGGGAAATGTTCGGTGGCCGTAATTTCAGGGCTGTGTCAGGAAACGAATGATGTGCAAGACACTTGTGTGGATGCTGTTTGGCGTCCACCACCAATACCAAATTACCCCAGCATTTCTGGCTTCCTGTTCCAACCTCCTAGTTCAATAGAGGGTTGGAAATCTTGAAATGTGTGCCTAAGTTGCAAGTTTACAGTTCTAAGGCCATGAAAATGTCCAAATTAAGGCACCAACAAGAGGTTACCTTCGCTCAAGAAAGGCCGAAGTTCGGGGTTTCTCTCTCAGCTGGGAAGGCACATGGTGACGTCTGCTAGCTTTCTCTCCAGGAATCTTCAGCAGCTGTCGGTTCTGGTGGCTCTCGTGGCTCTAAAGCTTTTTCCTAAATGGTTCCCTCTTAAAGGGCTCCAGTAAACAACCCCACTTTGAATGAATAGATACATTTCCATGGAAACCATCGAATCAAAAGTTACCACCCACAATTGGGTGGACCACATCTCCATGGAAATAATAAAAAAGATCCTACCCAGCAATATTGAATAAAAATTAAAGGACGTGGCTTCTCTGGGATACATAATAGCTTCAAACTGGCACACTATCCTTCTATATTACTTAGCTATTGCTGCATAACAAATTACACCAGAGCTTAGTATCTTAAAACAACAATTGTGTTCTCACACAATTTCTGAAGATCAGGGATCTGGGAGCAAGTTAGCTGGATGGCTCTGGCCCAGGGACTCTCATGAGGTTGCTGTCAAGTTATTGGCTGGGGCCGCAGTCTTGGAAGACTTGGCTGGGGCTGGAGGACCCATTTCCAAGACGGCTCGCTTGCACAGCTGCTGGTAGGAGCCTTCTGTTCCTTGCCATGTCCACTGGCTGCTCAGGACAGGGTTTTCCCAAAAAGGCAGGCAGGAGCTGCAGAGTATCTTAGCATCCAATCTAGAAGTGAGGAAGTGTCACCTCCACTGCAGCCTCCTGATCTCACTCCTGCTACAGTGTGGGAGGGACCAGACAAGGTTGTGACTTCCAGGAAGTGGGTGCCATTGTGGGCAATTTTGGAGGCTGGTGACCACAGCTTCTTAAAGAACATCAAGACCTTCCATTGCTCTTAAGTTAAAGACAAATATCCTTCACTTGGCCTATAGGGACCTGCTTACCTCATCAGCCTCCATTCATAAATGCTCCTTGTTCCTCCCTGGGCTCCAGTTTACATTGGTAGTTTTTTAGTTCATTGCATATACCATGTTCCTTTCCACCCAACCTTTCTCAGTATTTGCTTCCTCCACCTAGAACACTAATGTATCCCTCCAATTGTCTCATTAGTTCCTCTTCATCCTTTAAAGCACAACTCTGCCAATACTTCCTCCAGGAAGTCTCTGATCCCTAGACCAGGGCTGATCTTCCAGTCACACGTAGTCTATTGGTAATAACTGAGTCATCAATTATTTAATGCTGTCTGCCTTACAGAATCTGTGGGCAGACAGGGAGCACAGATCATAAAATTAGGTCCAGTTTCCAGGTTTCTTCACTCTGAATCCTGGGTCTGTATATTTAAAAACCACTTTTTAATATCATCATTCCTTGCTGTTATTGTGCTTTGTCCTAATACAAGGCTCTTTTCATTAGTTCTAGAAATAGGATCAAACTGATCTTCCGGACTGAGCATCTAGCCTATATTCCTACCTCCAGGCCGCCTGTTAGCCACTAGAAAGCACTTTCTTCACAGTATGTTATTTTATTCCCCCATCGATTTGATCCTTTTTTATCAGCAAGCAGAGTTTTAAAAGTCACCAGGAAAACAAAAATAAAAAAATAAAAGTCACCAGGAACACTATTTGTCACAGGTTTTACTTTGGAAGATTTGAAGACTAATTCCTGTTTCAGGAATACATTAGAAGGAAGAGTTGGAGAAGGTTCTTTACTTTACCTAGTATTGTACTTTGGCATACTAGATGAACTGCTTGGAGGATGCAGCCCTTTTATCTTTCACTTTTCTAACATATACACATAAACACACATATGTTCACACACACACAACCACATGCAACTTTGATGTATTTGTTGCAATAAAATAAATAGAAATGACAGAATCAGATAAATGTATGTGTATGTGTCAGCGGCATCAGCTTGAGCCTAGGGTGGAGTGTAAGCATGCTGTGGGAGTGGGGTCTGGCCACCAGGAGGGCATTTGCTGGAAGGCTCACCCACCCCTAACTGGGGCTGAAAGGGGTAGGGGGTGGGGAGGACATGAGGAAGTCAGACATAGATTTAATTGAGTCCTGTAGAAAAGCAGCTTCTAGAGAGAGACCAAGGAGCTGTTTGAAAAATAGAATAACAGATTCTGTGACTCTTGAGGCACAAGCAGGGCCTTTTGGAGGCCAAGAGACCCCAAGTGATGCTGAGTGAGAAAGAGGGGCCATCTTCTCACTTTGGAAAGGACCAGGGCAGCTTGTTGGAATGTGGGAGGCCAGCAGCTGTGTGTGATTAGTGGTAGGTAGCCCTCTTACCAGCGTATTGGCATTCTCATGATGCACTAATAGCAGCAGCATCTGGGAGATGCATTATGAGCCATTGGGGGACTTTAGATAAAAGTAACACAGGTGAGTGGGGTAGGAGAGGAGAAAACCCATTGGGGACAATTGGATGCACCATTGTGTCTATATAACTGATTGGTTGGTATCTCCAGAGGATGCCCAGATACTGAAAACTGAGATTTTATGGGGATATGGGGGGCTAATGTCCCCTAGGAACCTGTGGGAAAATGCTTATGATAGGAGACCCATCCCCACCCAAATTAGAGATAATGGGAAACCCAGATTTATCTAGAATAAATCCATGGAATTAGAGGTTGAGCAGGTCTTTAGAAATCATATAGTCTAGTCCTTCACTTGATGGAGAAGGAAGCTGAAAACCAGATGGAAAGGCATGTTTTCCAAGCATGCAGCTAAGAATGGAGACCTACATTCTAGCTTTCCTGGCTGGGTCTTGGTACCTAAAGGAGTTTGGTGAACTTACACATATTGCTATTTCCTCAAGACCACTGAGATTTAGAGAGATAGACTGATGTTAAGGGGCAAGCAGGGTCCTAGGCTGGGTGGCTCTATGTGGTATGATTGGAAGGACAGGCTCACTTGGGCTCAGTAATGCCCTCCATCAAGGTCACTCCTTTGGTTTGCAGCCTTGTACTTTGCAAATATGCTTTTATTAGAGGAACCCTCTCTAGAAAAGATGGGCAATTCCTGGGGAACTGGACCCCAGGGTGAGCATGGGCAAGGGGTTGGAGAAGGGAGCTGCAAGTCCACAGCAGTAGTAACTGTCAGAGATGGCTGGCCTGGGTAAGCAGATGCTGAAATGGGAAAAGCATAAAAGTGGAAGGCAATGGCAAAACCATTTCCCAATTTTGCCTGGAGACCTCCAGCAAATTTCCCTTGCCTCCTCTAGGTAGGATACAGGTTTTCACTGGGTCTCGTGTGTATCAGCTGCATGCTAAAAAATCCCTTTCCTTATTTAAGTGACTTCATACTTAGGCTTTTTAAAATTTAATTTAATGTAATTTTTTTGCATGGGCAGGCACCAGGAATTGAACCCAGGTCTCCGGGATGGTGATTTTTTTTTTTTTTTGGCTTTTTTAAAATTTAACTTTTAATGTTGTATAATATAACATATATACAAAGCAAAGAAAGAAAAAAAGCAATACTTTTCAAAGCACACGTTTGACACATTTGTAGGTTTATGAGCTTTGCTTTCCTACAAGGAGTGGAAAGAGGTAGGAAAAGAGGGAGATGGAAAAAAGGGGAAAGAGAGAATGAGGGAGGGGAGAGAAGGAGGAGAGAGACAAATGAGAGAAAGAAAATGGGAACCAGACACATGCACAGAAAGAGAGACACACAGAGAAATGGAGAGAGAGAGCAGGAATGGCCATAAATTGATTGCAGGGTGTAAGGAACCAAATACACTCACTTTCAAGACCTTCTGGGGCCACTGTTTAATAGCATCCAGTCGCCTGGCTGCAGGTGGGCCCCTACCTGGCTCCCATGTGAGTTCCTTGCCTCTGGAAACCAGCATGATTTATAGGTCCCCCTGGGCTCATGGCCAAACACCCCCTCCTCCCAACTCATCACATACAGGCTGACCCAGAGTTGTCCTCCTTCTTGCATGTGGTCCAGCAGGTGGATTTACATTTCTAATGACTGCAGACACCTGTGTTTCCCTGAAGCAATTGCCATGGTGATGGAGAACAGACCCAGGCCATGTGCAGAAGCAAGAGTGCAGTGGAGGAAATATGAGAGACGGACTTGTTGGAGGCATGAAATATCACTGAAAGTGTGGACCCTGTTAGATTCCATTTACTGTTTACATTTCCCTGGGTGCATTCCATTGGTCACCTGCCCAGAAACAGAATGGGAAACACAAACCTTAAATGAGATCAGATTTTCCAGTGAAATATAAGGAGAGTCCAGAGCCAAATTACAGGTAAAAGGCCCAGTTTGCCAGAGGGATATTCACGAGGAGCCTGATGTCAATACTGCCCAGGTCCAGCCAGACTTATGGTTGTCCTGAGGCTCTGGGAGGCCCCCTGCGGAGTAGGGACAAAGTGGGTTTGCAGAGCTTGAGGGAGGCCCACATGGACTTGGATTTATGGGGAGCACGTACCAGATCTTTCCTAACTTCTAACTCCTTTGGAGAGTAGCATACTTCCCCTGATTACAATTCTGTTGCAGCTTATGGATACTGGAGATTGAAAGCTTCAGGCCTCTGGTCAAGCCAGCAGTGCTAGGAAAAAGAGAAGACTTTGTTGCAAATCCTAAACCCCTCAAGGTGCAATATAATCCATGCTGCTCACCTCCAAGCTGCTTAGCAAAGAGTATCCCCTTCATTCCCAAGGAGTTGGGTTTGAAAACCCTTCCAATCGAGTCAGGCTGAGCCTGGAGATTCTGGATTTCAAGGGCCAGCAGGCATTTGCTGCTGGTGCTGTTGCTCAAGGGAAAAGTGTTCCCACAAAAACTTTCATGACTCTCCTTTAGAGCCCACTGAAAAAAGTTCTCCCTTCCCTATAAACGTTCCAGCCCATACGCTTAAAGGATGTAAGCTCTGCCCCTCTAAGACCTTGCTCTTCAAACTATAGTCCATGCACCAGCATCACTGATATTATTTGGGGTGTCATTTGAAATGCAGAATCTCAGGTGTCTGCCCCAGTGCTACTGAATCAGAATAACACCATATCAGGCTCAGCATTGGTCCCTATTGTTAGCAGGTTGGATATCCAGAGGTAACAATAGTTAGATTGCCTTGTTGAGTGCAAATCCAGGTTGTTGGTCCCATTTGTAACCAACATCTCAGCTACCATGATGATTCTATTTATGTGCCCATCATACAAGGTCTGGGTGGCAATGAAAACATAGGCTAATGTCAACAAATATTGGTTCGTCTATTTGGTTATTCAAAGCTTCTTCCATGGTGGACACTTTCTTGTCCACCATCACACTTTCTGATCACAATTGCTGTCCACATTCAAATGCCCATCCACATCCATAGCCTCTGACCTTCCTATCTCCAGTCACCCAGTCCTTTCATTTTAGGTGACTTATCAGTGAACTAGGCCATTTGCCACTGCCCATGAGTCTATATACACCATATGTTAACCTGTGAGAGGGGCACTAGGCAACTATGGAGGATGGCATGGAAGTCTGGGGTTCTGGCTCATGAGGCTTGATTTTGCCCTCTGGTCCTGCTTGATTTTGATTCTGGATGACCAATTTTTGTCCTAGGATGGACTCCTGCTGGGCCTTTACAACTTTGTGATTTGGAGGGAGAATCTGACAGAATTTAGCTCATGATGGGCAGTTCCATACCTACAGCTACTTTAATACCTCATAGTCAAGTGATCAATGTCCATCAGGGTCCAGTAACACCCTAGGATCTATTTCTCAAAAAGCATGTAATTCTTTGCTGCAGATAGCATGGAAGAGGCCCAGGGCCTACATTATAATTCTCCCACTGGGGCTTACTATAAACTCTATACTGTAACTATTCCCACCATTGACACTTCCAATACCAGAGGATGTTATGGTCCAAATGTTAGGGCTGCTTGCACCAAGTCCTGCACCTGCTGAAGATCCCATCATCGCTCCCAGACACCACTCAAAACTAACCACTTTTCAAGTTTCCTGGCATATGGGCTGGAGTTGTGTTTCTGGGTGTGGAATATGTTGCTGCCAAAACCCAGAGAGGCCTACCAAATACTACCCTTCCTTCTTTGTGGCAGGGAATCAAGATTCAGCAACTGTCTTTTACTTTGGATGGAATTTCTCAGCATGCTTCTAACCAATGGATCCCTAAAAACTTTACCAAAAGGGCACAATCCTTGATTTATACTGGTGGCACTAATCTTCACCATCTCCCTGGAATATGATATTGTTTTTGATTTAGTAACTTTTATACAGAGAGAATTTCTGAGGCTTCTACTTGGCTTTCTCATAATGATAGTCCTTACTAGTATAATGTAGGATACCATTGTTTCATTTTGCTTATGTACTGGAATGCAATATACCAGAAATAGATTGGCTTTTATAAAGGGGATTTACTAGGTTACAAATTTATAGTTCTAAGGCCATGAAAATGTCCAAATTAAGACATCAACAAGAAGATACCTTCACTCAAGAAAGGCCGATCTCATCCGGGATTTCTCTGTCACATGGGAAGGCACATGGGGATGTCTGCTGGCTCTTCTCTCCTGGTTTGGTTTCAGAATGACTCTCCTGGCTCCTGTGGGTCCTTCTTTAGCATCTTCCAGAGTATTCTGTCTCCAAGCATCTGGTCTCTGTGTTGGCTCTCCAATCATCTGCACTTTCTCCAAACAGCTGAGTATGTCAATCCCAAGTGTATATTCAGGGACCAGGAAAATGATCACTGGGGGTGAGTGTGGGGGAATTCATAGATCCAGTGAACCCTCTGTAAGTTGGACTTTGGCCAGGATTCAATTTATTGCCTAGTCTACTGTGTCCATAACAGGTGGCCATGATGACATTTCAGGTCAGTTGGTATCAATGTCATCTTAACTCTGTGTCTAAAAACTCCCAAAATGTGTGGGTAGTCCCTTTTTCCCAGTGTATAATCATCTGAGTGTGGGTTATAGGTCCTTTCAGGGAAGAACTATGGGAATCATTACAGTATATACTTGCCATGGTGTTGCTAAGTCCTTCCTTCTGGGGACCCATACACTTTTGGAATCAATGGGTTCTGGTTCTGAAACCTGGCTCTGGTCCAGAGATTGAGGAAGGGATTATGATTTCTAATTGGGGTGACTGCCCTCAACCTCTTGCTCATCCATGCTTACCAGGTTTGGATGCATATATTAATCAGAACCCTTCTTGTCTGCCTGTCTATTTTTCCCTAGGAATTCCATGTTCTACTAACCATTTCCACTCCCTGATGGCCAACCCTTCTTGGCAGCCTCGCCAATTATGCTGGCTGTTACAGTAATTACAGCTCTCATTTCTGGTGGTTAAACACCATCACCTGGACTCTATTGCTTCAGGGCCTCTTCATTCCCATTGTTGTAAATAAGGCAAAATCTGTGATCATGCTTCCTACGGTCTGACCTGGTATGCAGAGGAGAACTCCCACTGAACAGCTGAGTGATGCTGGTTCCTCCCAGCCTACCTTTGGCACATTCCTAATGGCCTTGGTGACTAGTGGGTTCTCTAGATTCCATTGAAACAAAATCTCTGATGGATCTTTTGTCTTTACATGATATATCCCCGAGCATACCCACTTCAGAGCCTTTTAATCATCACCATCTTTCATGGCATCGCAGGCATTTCCGCTTTGCTCAACATGGGCCTTGCTTTCTATGGCTTCTAAGAGTTATCCTACTGTAGCAAGTTTGCCCCATACCATGAAGTTCTTGCCAAGATGTTAAATCCCATGTTACAAGAGGGTATCCCCAAATAAATTAACTCTTGCTTATCTGTTCTCATTTTTTGAACTCCTTGATAAAGCACCCTCAAAATCCAATCTCACTGATACCCCCCTGGCTCCTGCTGGCAGATACCAGGTACTTCTTGAGCTCCTTTGGGATTTAGTCTCTTTCCTTCCTTATCAGGCCCATCATGTCCCAAGCTGGGATTATGCTGGGATTTTACCCCAGCTATTGACCTGGCATCCAAGAGAGGTAGAAGAACATCTTAAGGAGTATATCTGTTTCTGAACAAGGGAGCGGCCTATCCTATATCTAACTACAGGGACTTCATAGGAATGAATGAACCACCTTGGTAGGCTCAGAGAATTTGAGACAAGTTACAGCCACAGTCTTTGGGGTCATCCACCCTGAAGTCTCATTTCCATGCGTGCTGGTTTGAAACTGTTATGCACCCTGGAAAAGTCATATTCTTTTAATCCAGTCTTGTGGGTGCAGACTTACTGTGGGTGGGATCTTTTGATTAGTTTGTTTCCATGGAGATGAGACCTGCCCAACTGTGGGTGGACCTTTCGATTAGAGTATTTCCATGGAAATGTGGCCCTGGCCTTTCAAGATGGGTCTTGATTAGTTTCCTAGAGTCCTTAAAAGAGCTGACACATAGAACAGACGCCTAGACACAGACATTTGGGAAATGCTTGAAGAGCCACAGAGAAAGCCACTGGAAACAGAAACTGAAAGCACCACAATCCAGGAGCAAAGGACCAGGAGATACCAGCCACGAGCCTTCCCACCTGACAGAGAAACTCCAGATTTGATTGGCCTTTCTTTAGTAAAGGTATCCTCTTGTTGATGCCTTAATTTGAACATTTTTATGGCTTTCGAACTGTAAAATTGTAGCTTAACAAATCCCCTTTGTAAAAACCAATCCATTTCTGTGTATATTGCATTCTGACAACTTTAACAAACCAAAACACCATGTTTTCCAAATTGGTCACTGATTTTAGCTAAATAGACCTGCCTTGACAGAGCATTCAACTCTCTTTGAATCTTGGTGACTGTAAATATTTGACTCAGTTTGCTCCTCAGCTGTGTCCACTATGCCTGGAGTGCCCTTTCCTTATGTCCTTATATATCTTTTAAAAACTTTTCTGTTCTTCAAGTCTCAGCTTATACGTCACCATCTCAGAGAGACCTGTCCTGATTCTACAAACTACTGTTTCCTCTCTGTCACTCTCTAGCACATTTCTCTGTTGTATTTATATTGTAGCAGTTTTTGCCACCTGATAGTTTCTTATGTTTATTACACATCTTTTCAATTTTATTACATATCTTTGCCCAGTAGTATGTACGTTCCATAAAAACAGAAATAACTCAGTCTTGCTCCTTAGAATAGTGCCTAGAGCAGTGCCAGGCACATAGAAGGAGCTCGAAATGTTTTCTTAAATAAATGCATGCTTGTTTTCTCCTTCCATTAGGAAATATTTTCCTATGAGCCCCCTTCCAAATCTCTTTGTAACTACCTCTTTATAGCACCATAAATTATAGATATGTTTATAAATAATACAAGCATAAAAAAAGATTCAGACAATAACAGATATCTATATATTTGCCTCAAATATTAAGGAGATATTGACATTTTGCCTAATTGCTTCAGATTCTTCCTTTGCTTCTCTTATATTTTAGCTAAAATTCCATACTCCATATTTTGCTCCACTCTTGTTTTTCAGAGGTAACTTCTCTCTTGAAAGTAGTGTATGCCATTTCTATATGTTTGAATAAGTCAATGATATGTATTTGAATTCATAGGGAATATATGTTATTGTATTGTATGTTTTAAAAATTTTATATAGGCAGGCAACAGTGGCTCAGTGGTAGAGTTCTCGCCTGCCATGCTGGAGACCCAGGTTTGCTTCCTTGTACCTGCCCACGTAAAAATAAATAAATAAATAAAATAAAATTTTATGTAAATGCCTCCATGCTGTATATATCATTTTTTGATTTGGACCTGAGTATTTAACATTGTTGTTGAGCCACAGAATTAACCAACTCTGGAGATGCCCTACTTGCAGAACTATTCTAATATGAGGTAATAAATGACTTACTGTTTGAACTGCATGAATCAGGTTTGTTGTTACACGCAGCTGGAAGCCCCCTAAAGGTGGTAAGCTCACCCAATTATCATTTCTCATCGTTCCCTCCTTAAGCTGTGTCTGGCTTGCCGTTCTCTTGGCTGCAGGTTTATGAACAGTGTTAGTGTCGCCTCCAACCCACATGGCACAACCC
This sequence comes from Myrmecophaga tridactyla, assembly GCA_004026745.1. Lineage (NCBI taxonomy): Eukaryota > Metazoa > Chordata > Mammalia > Pilosa > Myrmecophagidae > Myrmecophaga > Myrmecophaga tridactyla. The sequence continues at coordinate 31,042 of PVIY010000833.1, read as the reverse complement.
TGAGACCTTTTGTATTAGTAACTTAGGTGCTGTGTAACAAATTTAGCAACCTTTTCTGAGGCTCAGGAATGTGGGAGCAGCTCAGGAATGTGGGAGCAGCCTTTCTGAGGCTCAGGAATGTGGGAGCAGCTCAGGAATGTGGGAGCAGCTTGCAGGGTGGCTCTGGCCGGGCTCCCTCATGGGGTTGTGGTTGAGCTCCTGCCCGGGGATGGCATCAGCTGAAGCGCTGGAGCACCTGCTGTCAGGCTCACTGTGCGGCTGTGGCCGGGAGCCTTTAGTTCCTGTCCACGTGAGCCTCTCCATAGGGTGCTCACACAGCGTGGCAGCTGGCTTCTCTCCAAGTGAGTGATGAGAGAGAGAGAGCAAGCGAGAACGAACGAGAGAAACGCCAAGACTGAATCTGTAGTCTCTTTTATCACCTAATCCCAGAAGTGGCATGCCATCACTTTTGCCATATCCTAGTCATGAGAAGTGCACCGCTGGGTCCAGACCACACTCAGGGAATTACACAAAGCATGAATTCCAGGAGGCAGGGATTTGGGGGGGGGGCCTTCTTAGTATCTGCTCACCGCGCCTTTCAGCTAGATTCTCATTTATTTATTTTTTTCCTGTGAAAATGACCAGGGTGAACCAGGCAAAACCATTGCTTATTGGTTCAGTGGTAGAGTGCTCGCTTGACATGTGGGAGACCCGGGTTTGATTCCCGGATCATGCACCCAAAAAACCAAAAATACAAAACTGTCACTTATTTAACTGCACAGTTAGAGAGCAGCAGGAGCTGGCTTAACTAAATCAACAGGAAATCCAGCCATCCCTGGTGGTGGTCTTTTCCCATCACATAAATCAGATTGGCAGAGGGATGCAGATCACTGCCTCTTCCCAGTCCAGCTGTGCCTGTTTTTTGTGGCCTGTTGGTAGTTTGGGGAATCAAGGACATTGGCGGAAGGAGCCCTCAGACAATAACAGACAATCTCCATATAGGAGACAGGTCCCTCAGCAGCATGGGACAGCGGGAAGCACACAGGTTCTGGAGTTAGGTGGGTCTGGGTTCGGATCCTGGCCCCATCACTTAAAAGCTGTGCTATTTCTGACAAGCTCATTTGAGCTTTAGTTTCTTTAACTGTAAAATGGGGATAATAACATCTACCTCTTATTGCCATTCTGAAGTAAAGGGGATTGTTTTAGTATAGTAGGTGTTTGGGAAATGGAAGCTAGGCAAACTGATACAGACCTTTCCGGTTTTAGAGGCTAGAAGTCCAAAATCAAGTTCTTGACAGGCCATGGTTTTTCCCAGAATCTGTAGCATTCTGGTGCTGGTTTGTCACATCCTTGGCATTCCTTGACTTGCATCTCTGCCTCTGTCACCTGCTGATCTGTCTCCTTGCTTTCCACCTGTGCTTTTCTCTGCCTGCCTGTGTCCACATTTCTTCTGCCTTATAAGGACTGCAGTCATATGGATTCATATGGAATCCAGCCTACCCTGATTCTATTTGTCCTCATATAAATAGGATCTTTCAAGATCCTATTCACAAATGAATCCACACCTTAAATAATAATATCTTCAAAGGTCCTATTTACAGATAGTTTCACACCCACAGGGGTGTGACTTAAGACTTGAACACGTCTTTTGTGGGGAAAATGATTCAGTCTTTAACAACCATTATCTTCACTCCCTCCCCCGCCTCAAAATGACTCCTCCTCTATGTATCAGCTACTGTCCAAGAGGTCATCAAACTGGGAGACACCTCTGACTCCTCTTGTCATATCCAGCTCTAGTAATGCATGCTCCATTATAGAAGCAGTTACAGATCCCATCCTTTTTACCTACTTTAAAAAAAATCTCAGGGCCTCTCAGGTCAAGTCTTTTCTCTCCATCCCATTGAATGCAGGATGTGGCCAGAGTGAGCCGAGTCTGAGGTATAAAGCTGATTCAGTCACTCTCTAGCCCTCAAATTGTTTCTCATTGTCCTGAGAATGAATGAATGGTTCTTAAGACCTGCCTTCATCTCAGTCTGTTGATAGGTGATCCACCTTCCTCCTTTGTCTCGACTTTCCTTACTCTCTGTTTTTCTTTACATCTGAGGTTCAATGTCACTCCCTTGGGAAAGTTTTTCTGACCCTCACATGAGATTGGGTCCCCCGTTACATGCTCCCAGACACTTCTGGCCTCACTTGTGTTACTCAAAACTTTTGCTCAACGTTCCATTGGTCTCATTGCTTGCAGACCTGTAAACCCTTGAAGCCAGAGATCACACCTGGTTGGTTCATAGCCATATTCCCAGCACCTGAAATGATGCCTGGCACATAGCAGACTTGTAATGAATTGAAAACATGAACAAATGACCCTTACCTGGTAGGTATGGGTGTGTTCTCCTTTGCCTCTTTCCGTAGGAGGGAATATGTGGTTGTATAGACAAACTCTTCTTATCCCAGTGAACCACATGTTAAGATTGAACCAGACATTCACCACAAGGGCCTTCTAGAGGATTCTCTGGGTCTGTGACGTGGGCCAATTAGGACAGGCTTCTCTTTTTAGTCTTCAAATGAATGCACACTCTGCTTCTTGACCACCTGGAAGCATGCATGTACAAGGCAATGTATTTTTTCAAAATATATTCAAATCAATATAGGAACATAACCTCACTTGCATTATCAGACCTGAGGAAAATGGTACCTAATTTAGTTAAATTCCGGTTAACTACCTCAAGGAAGGATTAAAAAAAACTCCAAGGTGAGGAGACATTATAGATTTATAGAGACATTTATAATAGTTGACATTGATTGAGCTCCTTTTATGTGTATTAGACTCATTTTAATCCTCCCACCAAATTTATAAGGCAGCTACTACCTCCTTTTTTACAGAAAAGGAAACTAAGGCTCAGAGGGGCTAATCAATTTGCCCAGCAAATTCACACAGCTGGTAGATAGTAAAGCCTTGTTGGGGTCTGTCTGATCAATGCCCCTTTGTTCCACTGCACCCAGTTGCCTTCTCTTGCAGCTATTCTACTTTGTGTTTGCTTCTGACCCTCCAGCCAAAATGGTTCAACTGCCTGTAACTCTTGAGCTAGCCACTTGGTGGTAAATTTTTATGCCAGTGTCTTTGTAAAGCTTTGCAGTTTCATTGCATGGCAGACATGGTTTTTTTTTTTAATTGATGTTTGTAAATATACATATGGAAGTCAAAATCAGGTTTCTCCAAGTGATTCAGAAGCACATTGAGTATGAAGGAGGGAAACTTGTGGGCCTTCAGCAATTTTTATGAACAATGACATAGCACAGGAAGAATGTGGCCCAGAAAGAACCCCAGATGCACCTACCCCCTTGCCTGGCTCCCAATGGAAAGGGAATGAAGCTGAGCCAGACCTGAAGGTAAAACATTATTGCTTGTGGTGTAGGTGAACAGCCGGGATTCATTAGGACTGGAGACTTCCACGGAGGGGCCAGTTATAGCAAACTCCGGTGGAAGGGCCTTTTGTCTTTTCTATGATCCTGCCCTTCTCCCTGTCTGGTTCTGGTTGACTTGAACTTTGTGCTTCGTACAGCTGATGAAAGCCAAATTTATTTACCAGAAGCCTGGATGCCCCTCTCACATTTGGAGACCAGATCCACCCTGCCTCTCTCCTCAGGATTTCCCTGTCTGTGGTTGCTGCACAGCTTCTGATCTGCAGAAGTCACAATTTGGAGATTAGAGAGTTGTTGGCATTCCAGAAGAAAGGCTTCTGGTTTCTTCCTCCTATGTACTCACATGCAAGCTGCCTCCCTGTGGGCACTGCAAAAGGTACAGGTTTTGTTAGTGTCTCCTCCTTTCATGTGAAAATTAGTGGGTGTTGTGACTCATAATTAAATGGGTGGCCCCACTCCATCTACTACAACCAATTGTTGATTTCTGAGTGCTGATGGTTCTTCATTCCAGGTATCTTTCCTTACTTTCCAGCATGCCAAGGTGCCTTTTTTATGCACTGCCTTTCTTGTGATTTATTCCTCCCAGGACTGGGAGAGGGAGATAATCAAAATAAAAGCAGCTAGCTTTGCTGAGTGCTTACTTTATTTTAGATGCTCTTCTGAGCTCCTTACTCCTACCCTCTGGGAGCAAGTACCATGACTCTTCCCATCTAACAGGTGAGGAGAGTAAGACCATCATTGGGATGAAGTAAGCTGCCGGACACACACAGGTCAAGCCGGAGTCAACGCTAGGTAGGATGAGTCACAGCAGCTACTCCGACCGCAGGAAGAGAACAAACCATGTATTGGGGGGAGACTTCTAAATGCCCAGTGTGCAGCTTATAGCCTAGGCTCAACAATCGTATGTACAAAACCACTTTGACCAAATCCAATAAATGTTTGGTCATATTTTCAATTGCAAACTCTAAAGATTAGTGATTCTAAAAAAGTGGGGAGTTTGAGAATTTGCAAAAGGCTATTTTTACTCTAAAAAAATGTAATCAAAATGTTGCATATCATTTTGAGAGGTTCAAAGGCCCTCAAAAACCCCCCTCCTAACAGACTCTGTGGAACTGGGTTAAGAATCCCTGATTTAGAACAATACTAAAGTCCACCAATATGAAAAATTGAGTTGACCATAATGGGAAGACAGGAAACTAAATGTGACTCAAAATTTGCATAGGGTGTGTGGCCTCAGGTCAGGTACTGACCTTCTCTGCATCACAATCATATGACATAAACCCTCTGCCAGGGTTTATTGTGAAGCTCAACAAAATAATAGCTGATCATTGCTTTGACGCCTCCTGAGAAACCTGGCCCACTCTTTTGTGGAGCATCTTTTTTTTTTGCATGGGCAGGCACCAGGAATCAAACCTGGGTCTTTGTCATGGCAGGTGAGAACTCTGCCACTGTGCCACCATCACCTGCCCTGTAGAGCATCTCTTTAAGAGTTCCATTCCAGATTCTCTTCAAACCCAAATTCATGACAACAAACCTACAGGGATCAATTCTACTCTGTAGAGATTCCAGGAACAAAAGGGAGGGCCTCTGCTTCCAGGCCCCTTCAATAAGAGAAGCAAAGCCCTGGCACTAGAGATCTCTTTTAGGAAGCAGGGACCCCACCCTGGCTAGGCTACAATTGCTGTAGGTTTGAGGCTGCTGTGAGGCTGGGTAATGGAGGGAGAGAAGGGACAAGGAAGTGGTACAGTCTGCTGGTGCTAGAAAGTCATGCCAGAGAGATTCAAATACCCACGATTATTTGGAGAAGAATTCACCTCCTCCCCACTCTTAATGCTAAAGGATGATGGCTGGTGGGTCAGCAACAAGGTCCACCTCCCCGCTTCCAAGTCCTGCCCCTATCTCTTAGATATGCTGCCCTTTGGTTCCCTTCTCCCCTGGATAGTGTAGTTGAGGGAGAGGAAGAGGACCCATTCCATGTGATTGCTTGAAGTCAGGTCTTGGGGCAGAGAATACTGATAATGATGAATTTTTATTGAGCATTTAGTATGTGCCAGGCACTGTGCTATGGGCCTGAAGTGTAAAATCTCATCACATTCTTCCAACAGTCCACAAATTAGGTTTGACTATTATTTCCATTCTGTACATGAGAAAACTGAGATTCAGAGAGGTTAAACTTGCATAAGTTAACTGTTCTAGTTTGCTAGCTGCTGGAATGCAACATATCAGAAACAGAATGGCTTTTAGAAAGGGGAATTTAATGAATTGCTAGTATATAGTTCTAAGGCTGAGATAATGTTCCAGTTACAACAAGTCTATAGAAATGTCCAATCAAAGGTATCCATCCAGGGAAAGATACCTTGGTTCAAGAAGGCTGATGAAGTTCAGGGTTTCTCTCTCAAGTGAGAAGGCACATGGCACACAGTCAGGGCTTCTCTCTCAGCTGGAAGGGCACATGGTGAACATGGCGTCATCTGCTAGCTTTCTCTCTTTCCTGGCTCCTGGTTTCATGAAGCTCCCCAGGAGGCGTTTTCCTTCTTCATCTCCAAAGGTTGCTGGCTCATGGACTCTGCTTCGTGGTGCTGCAGCATTCTCTGCTCTCTCCGAATCTTCTTCTCCAAAATGTTTCCTCTTTTCTAGGACTCCAATAAACCAATCAAGACCCACCCAAATGGGTGGAGACATGTCATCACCTAATCCAGCTTAACAACCACTCTTGTCTAAATCACATCATCCAGGGAGATGATCTGATTATAGTTTCAAACATACAGTATTGAATAGGGATTATTCTACCTTTAGGAAATGGGATTTTGATTAAAACATGGCTTTTCCAGGGGGCATACATCCTTTCAAACCAGCACATTAACATACTGCCAGATAGCATGAATCAAGGATTTGAACATAAGTCTCTGACTACTGAGTTCTTGCTTTTGGCTACTTGGCTGCCATGGACCTACAGGCAAGGCAGGGATCTAGAAATTTCTCCTGCAGTGGAGTACGTGTGTGAGAATGCCTGCCCATCCAGGCTGTCCCATTGGAAGACTACCTTCGTCAAGCTTCTCCCATCATCTTCCCCATCTACTTCCACCACGTACTCCTGACTCCAGGACTTCATCAACACTCCCATTTGTTCTCTCTGCAGCAGTCCCCGCCGCCTCCATCCCTCAGCCTGGATGCCACAGTGATTTATCTTTCTAGGACTCTGCTTTGGACCCAGCACCCTCTGCTCTTAAACCACGAGAGGTCTCTCCATCAGTTACAGAATAAAATCCGAGCTCCTTGAGTTGACTTTCAAGTTTGCCACACTCTTATACTTTTCCTGTTCTCTGCCCATCTCCAAAGTAGTGTGTATTGTCCACCTCCTTTTGTTCTGATATGTATGTATGTATATATCAGATATGTGTATATATATATTGCATATATAGCAAAACTGTTCAAAATGAATTTTAGTGTTACATATATCGCCATGGATCTTTTGGTAAAAATATAATGATAACTTATGATATAAACTTAATACGAATACTCACTATTCCCCAATGGCACTGGCTCACTCCGCTCTATGGATTAGAGATCGTTCCTCTCTCCCAGGCCACAGGACCGGCCTTCCTGGCTCTGGGAAACCTCCTAACTCTGTTTGGTTCTTAACCTGACAATCCAAGCTGGGACCAGGTGTGGCAGAAGTGGCAGAGCTGGCTGTGAGCCCTGGTCTGCCACTTCCAGCCAAGTGATTTTGAGCAAGTCACTTAATCGCTGAGCTTTGGTTACTGCATCTTTAATATGTGGACAATACCATCTATCATACATCATGACTATAATGGTTAAATAAAATTCTGTAATTAACATTTATTTAGCATCCTGAAGAAGTTAGGACTGAAGGCTCTGGACCCGAGCTGTCTGTGTTCCAACTCTAGCTTGGCTACTCACTGTGTGACCTCGGGTGAGTTATTGAATGCCCAATGACTCTGTTTCCTTAACTGTAAAATGGAGATGATAGGTTTATTGAGTGGGATAAATTAATATTTGGAAGTGCCTACAAGCCTGGCACAGAGGAAGTGATTTTTTTTAAAAAAAAGTCAGCTATTGTCTTGAAACTGGATAGTTTCTAGCACTTATTTGTCCAATGCCCACTTCACGATGGCACTTGTTGTCTCTGGAGCTAGACAGAATTCCTACAGCTTCTATCTCTGAGCCTAAGCCCCTGCCTGGCAGGAGTCCTGGCACTCAGGAGTCACAGGGGCGGCCGAGTCACCAACCTGGACCAGAAGGGATATGAGAAATTTTCCAGCAGCTTAGAGTTGAAGAGGATAAAGTTTCCAAATTTGCGGTTTCCTGAAGCAAACATAGAGGGAATGGACAACTACAGGGTAGAGGTGCAGTGTTGGGTGGGGAGGAGGGGCTGGTTCTCTTTCTCCTCCCCCCCCACCCCGAGCCCCCTTCACCCCCATCCCTTCACCACGCTTTTAATTAGGCTCGAAGTGTGCAGTCTCGTCAGGCACAAGGGGCTCCCACCCCAAGCTCCTGTGGCTGAGAGGGGGAGGGGCAGGGGCGGCTGGGGAGAGGGAAAGGGGCTGCTTCAGGCCTCACCTGAGCGGCCCCATCTGCCTCTGCTCCCGTATAGGGTGCCATTAGCCACCTCCCACTCCCGCGCTGGCCCCCACCCTCTCTCCCTCCAACCGGGCAAAGAGAGCCCAGTCTGGTCTGGGCTGACCTCCGTGCCCGCCGCAGCTTCCCTTCCAGCCACAGCGCGCCCGCCACCCCCGCTCGGCCCCACCTCCCGGGCCCAGCAAGGGTTAAGGCAGCGGAGAGGAGAGGTTTGGGCTGACGTCGCAGAGGCTGAAGGTGGTTCCCCACCGATGAGGATGGGAGAGCTGGCGAGCTGAAACCCGAGCTCCAGCTCAGCTGGGACTTGGGGAGGTCCCAGTAAGCAGCTTGCCCGCCTGCCTCCCCCGGTCCCTCCTCTCCCTCCCCAGCAGTCACTCCGGGCACTGGACGCGGGAAAGATGGAGCTGGGCTGGTGGACACAGTTGGGGCTTACTTTCCTGCAGCTCTTTCTCATCTCCTCCTTGCCAAGAGGTACTGTGAGTAGCGTTCAGGAGCCCCCAGGAAGCTCACTTTCCGGCTGGAGGCTGATAGGGAGCATGGCCGGGAGCCTCAAGTGTGCTTGGAAGTGGGGTGGCGGCGGAGGGTGGCGGTGGAGCTTCTTTCAGTGATAATCTTGGGGCCTTGGGGGCTGGTGCTGGTTGGCATCTGTTGCCCTCCCTGAGAGTGGGACAGGATTTTGTCACAAATTCCAACTTGTGGGACTAAAGTGCCTTAGGAAGGAATACCAGTTCCTGTTTTATTTGCTTTTATTTTATTAAAAAAATTTTTTTTGCTTATTCTTTAAGCACAAAATTACTGCTGGGAATCAATGCAGAGTGAGTTCTTGGCTCTGATTTGCAAAAGCTAAGTTATCCCTGGAAAGAGCTGCCTCAGAGGTGAGCAAGGAAAGAAGAAAGGGAAGGAAAGGAGCAAATAAAGAGCAGGGCTCGCAGCAAGCCAGACCAGCGCCTGCTTGGGTGTTCCTCCTGGCGGGTCTTGCTTGGATCTTACTGGCGACCCTCTAGACCAGACCCCAGCACAGGCGGTTTCCCCACCCAGCTTATCCATGCTTCCGGCCAGATAAGGGTGAGAAAGATGAAGAAAAAGGCGAGGTTAAAAGTGCATGTTGTTTCTGGGACTGCACAGTGTTTGTTTTGAAAGAGCCGTGGCTTTTGTGTATTTCATATGTCATTATCTGAACCACAAACCCCGTGTCAGTGGGCTTTTGGGGCAGATGATGCTGGGATGTGACACGTAGCTCCTGGGAGCCTTTGACCCAGCTAAGATCAGAAGCGAGGGAATGGAGCTTTGTCTTGTAATTGCTTACCAGCAGGCAGGGAAGCGGGGACTTCTTGGTAGCCGCTGTCCTTATATGCCCTGGGGGTGAGGCTGCAGGAGGTGAGATGAGCCCTCAGGAGGTGAGGGCAGGCTGAGCTGCGCTGACTTGACATAACAGAGCAGCTGTTTTAGGAGCAGGATACCTATGGGTGTTTAGTCCTCCTTCTGTGCTTGTTACCTGTCACCTGAGCTCTACCTGAGAGGTGATGCTTCACTGAGACAGGATAGGTGGGGTGGTGAGAATGCTAAACACTATACCCTGTTGTCTAGAAGAGGAACAAAGCCATGATGCACACCCCTGCATGATAACCTAAGAGCCAAGATCTACGTGAGCTACCCATTTTAGTCAGTAGTTTCCGTCTACCTGTGGCCTGCCTGCCCTGGGGTGGACACTTCCTTTGTGGTTTCCTAGCAGGATGGCAAGAGTCTTCCCTTTGAATTTTGCCTCAGTGGCAACTGGACACCCCAGCAACATTAATAAAGGAAGAAGGAGCCCACGAGGGGCCTGGTCTTCCATAAAGCAAAGTACCTGCCTCCTCCCTATCCCATCTCTGCTTTCTGGAACCAAACTTCCAGGGGTTGGGTGGCCTTAGCCCAACTCCAAAGCACCCTGGTTTCTTCCCAAAGCACCAGTGCTCATGGACTCATTTCCTCATTGTGGCATCGATGACACCCTGCTTTGCTTTTATAATGTGGTAGGTGAGATGGCTCAAACTCATAAAAGTTGAAAAACAAAGCTCGGCAGCCCCTTTCTACTAAACCGGGAGCTGAGAAACCCATTTGTTCCTGCCCTGAGAATTGCTTTTACCTTTTGCTGTGGAAGAGCTTCAGGGAGGGTGTTTTTTTGGCAGCCACAGCTGCTGACCGCACGAGAGAGGAACTTCATGTGTTTAGCAAGGGCATTCTGGTTGTTGTGTCCACATTTAGAAAGAAACACAGAGAAACAGAGGGGAGAAGGGAAATAATTCTTCAGATGGTGGGTAAGTCTACTCCCTGCTGGAATTCTGAATCTGGTCCTGTCTAGAAAAGCTTGAAAATGTTTTTCCTGTCTAATTACTTTTTTTCCTTAAAAAAAAAAAAAAAGCATCGGGTGCAGTATAAATACCCACAGCGATGCGATGAGAGGCTGTGGTTGCTCATTGTCATGTGACACATGTTTGAGGACAAGAACCCAAACATGAGGCCAAGTGATAACCCGACATAAATAACATGTGAAGGGAGAAACCCAGCTCCACTGACCTCACCAAGGAGCAGTACCTCCGCCAGCGTGATTCTGCCGAAGAGGAAAACCTCATTTAAAATATGTGACTTTTGGGAATGAAGCCACAATATGGATAACTTCTCAAGTGTTGCTTCCAATAGACATTAGCCTGTGGGGAATGGACATAAAGGCAACTGGGGAAGATAATTTGAAGCACAGATATTCCATGGGCAAGGAGCGGCCAACCGAGAAAGGCAACAGGGAAAGAAAGCAAGGGGGAAAGGAGTAGCAAGAGGAATTAGATGTTAGTTTTTATTGGGATGTGTTAGTGAATTCCAGGGAGAGAGCTTTGAGGATTGGACCTTCTTGGCAGGGGTGGATTTTTCTGGGGGTCATGAGGAGGGTGTTCCCTTAGTAGATACTCTGAGAGCGTCTGGCTTCTTCCACAGCAAAATAATTCAATGGGATCACGAATTTTGGAGCTGGGAGGGAATTGGAAGATTGTTTAGTCTTAGCCCTTCAATATCAAGGGATGATGAGATTAAAAAGCTAGATGATTTTTATAAGTCTTTATGATATGCCCAGTCGTTGAGTTAAATATTTCACATGTGTTAATTCTCAGAGCACCCCAATAAGGTAAGTGAGATTATTACCCCTGTTTTACAAATGAGGTTCAGAAAGGCCCGTGACCTGTTCAAGGATATGAGTGGAGCCTGGGATGAGCCTGGACTAATTTCTGAGTCCAGGCTCACTTGTTATGTGGCTAACTTAAACGCTCACATCCAGCAGACTGATTTCTGACGCTGATGCACATCTAATCCTGGCATAGTTTGGGGACACACACGAAGGGGGAGAGAGCCTTGCTTGCCCCAGTTTTGGTGTCACTGTTGGCTCTATCTTGGCTGGCTGGTAATGAGGGAGACAGTCTTGCTGAAGGTACTGCAAAGTGGCAGCCTTACGGCCAAAAGGTTGCAGTATTCAGTAGGACACAGTGCTTAAAGATGTTTTGAGTCTAAATGCCTTTTGGGGAACTGTGTCCTCTCTATGGTCTGACACCCCCATCTTTTCGATCCCCATGGTTATGTTACCTGCTAGCCCCTATTGGCATTTGAGTTTAGGGTCTCCAATTCCTGAGAAGGAGGAGGCAGGAAGGGAAAGTGAAAGGAAGAGGATGGCTAGGATGGATTGAAGAGTGGAGGAGGAATGCAAGTGAGTGAACTCCTAAGGATGGATCGGCTAATGGAGTTATTGAAAGCAGAAACATCTAATATAGTTGATGTTCATTTTATGGAACATAATCTCACTTTTCTCTGTGATGTCCAAGTCTTTGGCAAAATGTTTTACTCTCAAGTATGCCCTTGAAAGTGATCTTTTTGTGAAAACTGAGGAAGAGGCCAGGTTTTATGTCTGGATTAACAGATTGTAGAAAAAGACTGCACCTTTGGACCCACGAACCCAGAGGTGGAGGTGACCTCTAGCTTATAAATCCCTTGAAATTATACGGAAGTCTTAGAGAGGACTTTGGAATGTCACTAGCATGGATCAGGGGTTTGACTTCATTTTATCTACATCTGGGTTATACTGGCTAGATAGAAATGGCCAAGATAATGAATCTGGAGCAGCTAAAGGCTGTCTTAAATCAAAAGCTTATTTCCATATGCCCCACTGGAGGTGACCAATTCTAGTGTGTGAGCAGACATCTCTACCTGCTTCCCCTGAGACCAGCTCTAGAAGCTTCAATTGATTTGGGAGGTGTGCAAATTGGGAAAAGTGCCATTTCTCTGATAGATGATGGAAGGTTATGTGGGAGGTCCTGGCATTCTCACTCAATGGATATTTGACCATCACAAGAGCTCAGCTTCCCACCCCCCCACCTTGTTTTATTTTAGAGGGGAGGGAAATGGAGTGTTTACATTTTCCAGTTCCTGAATTCCAGAGTAGAAGAGGCCAGCTGGAACATTGAAGGCTACCAGATCGGTGGCAGAAAGTCTCTTAGATTCCAATCCTAGTCCATGTTTAAGGAATTCTGTTTGTCATTCATCACAAGATCCAGGCCAAAGCATTAAATTTATGGTGGAGAGAAAGACGTAAAAAATGTAGGACAAACCAAACCTCATACTTGTAAATAAAACAACTCAAGAAAGGCAAGGACTTAGAGTTGATTGGAAACTTTCTGCTCTCTCAAGTAATGTGCCTTTCTACTATACCTTGCTCCTCTACTCCTTTACTTTTCTAGGTTGAAATTATCTGAGACAGGCACAGAGCCCAGGTGGGCTGAGAGGAGAGTAGGTGGGGGAACCCATTCATTCTCGATGATGGGAACATCAGCAGTGGGAGCCTCTTAAGTCTGGCCACTCAAATAATTTATTGAGTTTGGGGGTTTGCCAGGCACTCTTCTATATGCTCTACATATATTTGTTTAATCTTCACAATAAACCTAGAGGCAAGTACTACTATTAGTATCCCCAGGTCACCCATGAAAGATCTTGAACAGACAGAGATTTGCTACTGTCCCAGGCCCCATCGCTGGATGTTTGCGTTTTGAACCCAGATAGTCTGACACCATAACACGTAACCTGGAACACTACACAATGTTATCACAGTGATCCGGAGGTCTAGCCATGCCCCACTGGCTGTATTTTGGATGAAAGCTAAAAGAAAGCTAAAAGGGGTTGGCCTGACCATGGTGTTAGTAAAGAAAAGTGATTATCTCAGACATTCCAGGTGCTCAGACAGTCCTGAGCAAGGTCACCTTTGTGGAGGCTGAGTGGACAGGGGAGAGAGGGCAGGTCAGCATCAGCCCAAGTGGGACCATGTGGAACCCAAGAGGAACCATCTCCCAGAGAAAACTGAGGTGCTAAGTAGACAAAAAACCCAGTTCTGAGATAGCTGTCCACAGTATCATGCCATCTCATTCTGATTAGATGTGGAAAGTGAGAACAACTTTGCCTCATGTCTCAACTTTTATAATCAAAATCATGCATCTGTTTGCAGAGGAACACAACTGAGGATGAGATGTATTTCAGGTCTGCCCTGACACCCTATGTCCCTGCTTCTTTATAGATTTGTTTGTCAAGATCATCAAGATATAAACTCTTAGGTCATTGGATGGGAGGAGCAGGTCTGGAAGGAATAGGGGAAGTATTTTTTTTTCTTTTTTGACATAATACGATAGAGATCACAGAGGATGGAGACTTTTCCCCTTCAATTAACACCAAAATGGGTTTTACTCAATTCATTTTGACCTTGAATGAGGATCTACTGTCTACTGAACACCAGTGTCTGGGATTTTTATCTCCAGTGATTGAGAGAAGCACCTCTCTTATGGAGCAGCAAATGAAGAAACCTATTTCTGCCTCTGGAGCTGGAGAAAAGCCTTTCTTCCTGCAGTCTGCACATCTTTTCTTGCTGCCCTCTCTGAGGTTCTGGCTGTTGGAGAGAGCTGAGTTAGTGGTTTGGCAGCAAGTGTCCGTGTAAGTAGAAGTCTGGTCAGTCTGTTGGGTGATTGGAAAACCAGGGCTGCTGCTGCCAGAACAGAGTGAGGAGCACATTCAGGCAACCTTAGCTCATGGGGAGACACAGCAATTGCCCTCATAGGCCAAATTCATGGTTGATGAAAAAAAAATTTCCAGCTGGCTTAATGGAAAAACCACCAGTTGGAAGGGGACGTTGGCCCAGTTTGCTTTAAACCTATTGGATTATTAAAGAACTCCGAGGAGCTAAAGTGCAAAAGTTTTAAAAACCCAGGTCCAATTCTTTTTATAGGATTCCTTTGAAGGTGATCAATTAATCCCTCATGTCATGGAATCATCCCTCAGGAGTCAACAGTAATGGGGTCTCCAGTGGAGAACATCTGAGACCTCCTAGGGCAAATCTGGCTGTAACATCTACTCCCTTATATTCCAGTGTCCTTGGCTCACATGGATGCAAGCAGAAGGGAAGACTTGACTTGGCTGCATGGTAAAGACTCTTAGTTTCAGGTCTTCTTTGTCTGGCTTCCTGCCTTTTGGTAGGGGGTTGACTGCCTGCTTTCCAATGGGTGTTCGGCCCCCTTGTGTGTAGCTTGGCTCCCCTGGCCAACCTGCTGGGAGAACGGAACTGGTGAGCTTCTCAAGCCTTTATGGAAATGAGAAACAAGCTATAATAACCAAAAATGTCCAGCGGTGGTGGGCCCAGTAGATTCCTCTTACTGCACGAGAGAGACTCCAGAAGTCACAGTAAGACACATTTCTAACATCAGTCTTTGCCACAGATAGTCTTTACCTTGGGAATTGTGTATGACTCACCATGTCCATATTCATGTATTCTTCCAGCAAACTGTTTCAAGTACCACCAGGTGCCAGGCATGGCCCTAGGTGCTGAGGATGTGATGATTAATAAGACTAGGTCCTTTCTTCAAGGTGTTTGCAATCCATGGAATTGATGATGAGATAAGTCTGCAGAATTGTGAAGATTATGTATAAAGCATAGTGTAGGGTCTGAAAAGTCCTGCAATAAAGAAAGCTGCTCTTAGTATTTTGCAAGGTTGTTTAACCAAAGAACTTTTTAAAAGCATTTTTTATTGTGAAATATGACATATATACAGAAAAGTGATAAAATTCAAAGTATAGTTTTACAAGAAGTTATAGAGCAAATTTCAAAGTACGGTATGGGTTACAGTCCTGTAATTTCAGGTATTTCCTTCTAGCTGTTTAATGCACTAGAGACTAACAAGAAATACCAATGTAGTGATTCAATAGTCACAATCATTTGTTAAATCCTATCTCTCTGTTACAACTCTTCCCTCCAATTTGATCCTTCTCCCAATCTTCAGGGATATTTAGGCAATGACCATTCTAACTTATTCATGTTGAAAAGAGGTGTAGGGGGATGCAACTAGTTGATATTTTTGGAGAGACTGGTGCCTCTGGGTTTCAGGGCTTATCTGACCTAGGACAATCTGGAGGTTTTAAGTTTCTGAAAAATAAACTCAGTGAGTGAAATTTTGTAAAGAGCCTCAGATAGAGCCCTGGGAAAAGAAACTTTTTCTCATATAATATCTTATACCATCCTGTGGAATTAGTGTTCCATGGAAGACAGTTTGGAAAACTATGATCTCTTGCCCATAATGAATAAAACATTGAAGGATATCGCACCATTACAGAGTACAGGATAAGAAGGGAATTTGAAAGGCTGTAAAGTATGGGCTTCTCTCCAGAACTTTGCTGAGGTACCGGCAGGAAATCTGACATCCTCGTCATGTCACATTTGCTGAGATGTTGAAAGAATCATGGAAATGATGACGTGTCCACGTTGCTGTGAGAGTAGTTACCAGCACCAGCCAGCATGGTAGACTGAGAAAACTCCTTTCCTGTATTCCAGTTGTTTAAAGTAATATGTTGGTATGAGATCTCTGGCAAACTGGGGCACACATCTGATTGATGAGTGCCCATGGTGAGGCAGATCTGGGGAGTGCTAAGAGCTGTGACTTGATTTCCTAACTAGATTGTATCCTAAGTGCCAGCCTAGCTGTCTCCTCTTTAAAAATAAGGAGAATGTTTGAGCTTCCTTCTCATCACTAGGGGTATCGAGTCCAAGGGCCATTCCTCATCAATTAATCACCCACTCTTCCCTTACTCCCACATACAAACACACCCGCACACCCACAAACAAACCTTCTCTCCAAACTCTTGGTATTTACCCTCATGTTTTCCACTTCTGGTATAGTTCAGTTACTGTGACCCTGATTTCACAACCTTGAAATGTTCTGGGCTCTTTGCACTGGGCCTGTACCCCCATAGAGACAGCATGCGCGTTTGAGCTGTTCATCAACCCCTTGTTTGCTGTTTCTGGGACCTGCTTTTTTCCTGCCTCTGCTAAATGTTCTTGTTGTCATGCACCACGGGATCTCCCTTGGCCCTGGCATTGCCTTTTCTCTCTGCCCAGACTTGTTCCAGAGTGGATGACTACAGTGGCAAGGGGTGAGGAATAAAACCAACTATTCCATTAAAGGGCATCCTTCCTAGGAGGTTTGCAGTGACACATGGTCTTCTCAGCAAAGATTCAGCCCCACTCACCCTATTTATGGGATTGATCTTTGATACAGACGTCTTGGTATGGATGTGTTCAAGTTTGCATACGAATGCACACAGAAGGAAAAAAGCACAGATGTGGATGGGTATATGTATGTTATTTGTGTGTATAAGTAGGAATGCATATGTGGTAGTAGTGTAGAGTATTGTCATTTAGAAAATGGCCAGGTTTTGAATCCTGGCTCCATCATATATGGTTGTTTTTCTTGGGCAAGTTAACCCCTAAAATGTAGCCATCTCACCTTTCCATCTGTTGACAAAGGATAACAGTGTCTTTATCATAGGTTTATTGTGAGCGTTGAATGAGAGAAGCCATTTTACATGCTTGACGTAGTGCCTGGCAAAAAGGAAGTGCCATAAAATCTTTTCCTTTCCTGGAATTGAGAAGGAACTATAGTGGGTGTTTTCATAAATAGGAGGCTGGAAGTTATGTGGGCCTCTTGAGGCTCACGTTAGTTTACAGTCCCATTCTATTCATTTGTGACTCTGTTAGAAAAAAAAAAATCCCTAAAGCTTCACCATACACAAGCCTCTTGAGAATGCTTTCTCCCCTTGGCTTTATCAGGCCCCGATCTTCCAGCCTTAGGACAAATCCCTTCCTCATGCTGTTCCTTAATCTCCACATGTGAGTTAGGGCCCCGGTGGCAGGTTCTTGCCGGACTGAGGAGACAGTGCCTTGCAGAGTAGGTGGCTCTGAGTCAATGACTTTGCCTCCCAATACTGAGGACCCCTTAAAAGTCTGTGTGTGTAGTCTGAAGCTGAGCTCATGGCCACATTGTGATTCAAGGGTGGAGCCAGCCATGAATCCTCAGTCAAAAAGAAGTTCTCCTTCATCTTGTTCTAGCTTGCAGAGCCAGGGTAGGTAACTAGAACGAGGGCTAGCCTGTCTGAAGCTGCTGCCAGCTCCCGGCTCGAGGAGCCATTGGACATACCATTACAAATGCATCACCCTCACGCGATGTCCCTCCTCACCTGACACCTCTTGTTGAGCAGCTGCCTTTGGTAGAGGAGAAAATTCAGCTTCCTTCGATGAACCTGGTTGTGAAGACAGCAACACTCATTTTGGAAGCTTTCGGCAGAGAGGTGGGTGGTGACACAGCAAAACCCCCTGTAGTCCTGATGAGCTCTGATTCAGAAAGAATGTTTTGACGTATGGAAGATGGAGAGCAGGTGGGATAGTGGAGTTCCTGGGTCTGGGGAAATCCAGATTGGATTTTTAGGGAGCAGCTTAAATTTTATTGTTTTCCATATAGCCATTCTAATACTTTAATTGATCTAATGCTTGCTGAGTTCTATTGCCAAGTACTTTGAGATGCATTATTAATTTTTTTTTCAGGAAACAATGCTGATAAAACTTAAGATTGATTTAGCTCATAATTTCAATGTTTGAAATAACCCAGAAGGAGCTGTCCTTGAGGATTTCAGCACCATGGTTGTCAAGGATAATCCAAGACGCTAGAGTTTGGGTTTTGTTCCCTTTGACTGAGGATGTGGAATTTCTGTTTCTAAAGAGAAGCAGCAGGAGGGTGAGGTATGTCTTATTTCATGGTGTCTGAAGGGACACCAGGAAATGTGGAGAAGAGAGACCAGGAAATATGGAAGCAAGGGGAGAAGAAAACCCAGATTGCT
Source organism: Myrmecophaga tridactyla (assembly GCA_004026745.1). NCBI lineage: Eukaryota > Metazoa > Chordata > Mammalia > Pilosa > Myrmecophagidae > Myrmecophaga > Myrmecophaga tridactyla. Next base: position 12,823 of record PVIY010000833.1, on the reverse strand, counting down.
TGAAAATGCCATGTGCGTGTGGGCCTCTGGAGGAGACGTTATTGCTCATTCCCTTTGCTTCCTTAGCCATTTGTGTCTTAGCCAAAGCTGTGATGGATTTTCTGTCCTGCAGAGAATAATGGTAATCTATGACAACGATGCATTTTTTTCCTTCCAAAGCCCGTTATGCCCGTTGCCTTCTTCAGCTGCAATGACAATAACAATCCCTTCCTTCTACTTCTATCCTCTTGAGGCTTAAGAGAAATGCTGTGACAGACTGTCTTGTCCAGCGCATAAAAGGGGGGCAGATTTCATGGACCCCGACCCAGAGTACAATTCAGAAGGTCAGACCTTGAAGTCCCTTTCAAGGCCAGCTGACAGTCAAGGTTGTTATCCTTGATATTTAGACAAGAGGAAAGGGAGACTAGCCATACATGGGATAGAGGGAGGGTGCATTTGGGGGTGGAGGGGGACATGTTCCCTAAAAAGAGTGAGAGTAGCATAATATGGGGAAGAGACTCTCAAAGCCACATGCTTGTTTGAAAGGCAGAGACTTGAGCCCCACCCCCAATATTCTGAGGGAATCGGTCTGGACTTGGGTCCAGGAATTGAACTTTTTAATAAGCATCCCCGGTGGTTTTAGTAAAGAAGGTCTGGGGAGTGTGTAGTAGGTGAGAAAAGTGGGTTTTTGATGCACTAGACTGAGTCCCAGCTCTGCTACTTACTATGTAATCCTGATCAAAGTGTTTAATCTTTTGGAGCCTCCATGTCCTAAAAATGTGTGATTATAATGACACTGTGAGGTCTAAATGAAATAACACATGAAAGCACTCAGACTCTACCTGGCTCATGCAAAGTTCTCAATGTTTGTTTTAATTTGTAAAAGCTGCAAGAATACAATATTCCAGAAACAAAATCGCTTTTAAAAAGGGGAATTATTAGGTTATGAAATGTCCAAACAATATACCAAAAACGGAATGGCTTTTAAAAAGGGGAATTTATTAAGTTACAAATTTACAGTTCTAAGGCTATGAAAATGTCCAAACTAAGGCATCCAGGGACAGATACCTTGATTCAAGAAAGGCTGATGGGTCAGGAACACCTCTGTCAGCTGGAAAGGTACTTGCAATGTCTGCTGGCTTTTTCTTCTCATCTCATAAGACTTCCCTGGGGGCGTTTTCTTTCTGCATCTCCAAAGTTCTCTGGCTGTGTGGGCTCTGTTGGCCCTGCAGCTTTTTCCAAAATGGTTCCCTCTTAAAGAGCTCCAGTAAGCAACCCACCTTGAATGGATGGAGACACATCTCCATGGAAACCATCTAATCAAAAGTCACCAGCCACAATTGGGTGGGCCACATCTCCATGGAAACAATAAAAAAGGTCCCACCCAGCAAAATTGAATGAGAATTAAACAATGTGGCTTTTCTGGGGTACACAGCAGTTTCAAAATGGCACAATGTTTATTGTTCTGTTGCCTTTCAGAACTGTTGGTTACACATCTGAGAGCCAGAACTAGCCAATTGGTTAAGTGCTCTGACTCTGGAGCCACAGAGCCCAGCTTTGAATTCTGTCTCTGTGTGATCTTGGGCAAGGCATTTAACCTATCTGTACCTCGGTTTCCACATCTGTAAAATGGGTGTATTAATTGTCCCTAGATTATGGGATTCTTATGGGCAAAAAATAAATTAGTAGAGCTGAAGAACCCAGACCAGTATCTGGCATATAGAAAGTGCTGCAAAGGTGTTTGCCATTAGTGTTATGTGAAATAGATTTTTAATCAACCTTTTGCAGTGATTTCAAATTATAGCAATGTCTCCCCTTAGCTTTCCTTTGGAGTCAGTATTAGAAGCAGAGCCCTGTACTGGATGCACTATTGATATGACCAAGAGCATATACACTAGTCCACTTTCATTAGCGCTTTTATTATCCACGTGTCACAGATGAGAAAACAGACCACCTAGTAACTGATGGAGGAAGGATTCAATTTTGGGCAGTCTGATTCCCAAGTCCATACACATCACCAATGCTGCACCCCTCTTTCTTTTTTAACTTTTTAAAATTGTGAAATATAGTGTATATACAAAAAGGCAATACATTTCTAAGTACATTTTAACAAGTAGTTATAGAACAGATTTTAAAATTTGGTATGGACTACCATTCCACAATTTTTCATTTTTTCTTTAACTGCTCCAAGACATTGGAGACCAAAAGAAATATCAATATATTGAGTCAGCAGTCACACTCATTTGTTAAATCCTATCTTCTGTGTTATACTCTTCCCTCTCTTTTTTTTTCCTTTTTTTTTAAATGAAAAATAACATATATATATATATATACAAAAAAAACAATGAATATCAAAGTACATCACAACAATTAGTTGTAGAACAGATTTCAGAGTTTGGTATGGATTATGATTCCACAATTTTAGGTTTTTATTTCTAGCTGCTCTAAGGTACTGAGATTAAAAGAAATATCAATATAATGATTCAGCTATCATACTCATTTGTTAAACCTGACGTTCTCTGTATAACTCCACCATCACCCTTGATCTTTCTTCCACTCTTTAGGGGTATTTGGGCTATGCCAATTCTAACTTTTTCACGTTGAAAGGGGCTGCCGATAATATGGGATAGGGGGATGGAACTAGCTGATATTCTGGAAAGGCTGGCCCCTCTGCATTTCAGGACTTATCTGGTCCAGGGACCCATCTGGAGGTTGTAGGTTTCTGGAAAGGTACCCGAGTGCATGGAACCTTTGTAGAATCTTAGGTGTTCTTTAGGATTTGTAGGAATGGTTTTGGTTGCACCTCTCTTCTTAATCTGCAAAGTTGGAGATATGAATTCTGAAGAGTCAAGAATCACGTGTTGCAAAGAACAAAGAGTTAGGTTCACATCTTTCTTCTTTCACCTAAAAGCTGAGTGACCTGGGGCAGTTTATTACCTTCTCTGTTCCTCAGTCTCCTCATAAGATAAATGTAAAACATAATACCTACTTCAAAGGGTGATTATGAGGATTAAATGAGCTGGGATTGTGCCAAGGGTTTAGGCACAAGCAAAATTAATGAAAAGTCACAGTGTGGTCAGAATGCTTAATAAAGAATGAGGAGAGAAAGAAATGGACAGATTGATTTTTGTTCCCCTACGTCCCCCGCCCCCTCACCCCAAATATAAATGATCCTAAAAGCCAGGTTCCCTGAGAGGTCACTGAACGTTTTCTTACTCCTAATACCCAAAGGAGTTGATGAAATCCTTGGCGCTCTAGCTATCAACCTCTCCTTAACAAGACGAGCTGTGAGAAGGGCAAGACAGAGGTGACTGAGGTTAGGGACCCAGCCAGGCTGTGGCTGAGGGTCGCTTGGTGACAGGCTGGCTCTCAAAAGCTCAGGGCAAGAGGTGGCGTCACCAAGGGCCCCTGGTGAGCATTCCATCTCCCCTGAGTCACGGTCTCCTCATCCCTGCTGGGCTTTGCCTGCCTGTCATCGTCCCCCTGGCGCCAGCAGCCAGACCTTCCAGCTGCAGGGGTGTGCCTGCTGGGTAGATGTCAATACGGGGAGCTCCCATGACGCGCAGGAGGTGGGGGCGGTGGGGGGAGGGAGTGGGTGGGGATGAGTGAGGTGTCCAAGCTTCTTCATCATAGACCTCTCTTATTCAGATGTCTGTTTTCCTCCCTCCGGTTTCAGAAGGTTTATGAAACGGCAAGACAATATAAACAGAACTGAACTAAACAAAAACTCAGTAGAAATTTGAATTCTGTGTGGTTCGATGGGAAAGCTATGAGATTCCTGGAGGCTGGTTCTAACACCTGGGTGGAGCGGACGCAGAATCAAAGGGCCTTTCTTTGCCACCTTCTGGGGTGGTCTCAGCCCGGGCCTTTAGTCTGGGAGCTGAGGTTTCATCAGGTGTGGAACAGGCTGAACTTTGTTTTCATGGAGTGTCCTCAGATCCTTCCAGATCCACCTGAACAGCCATAATGTCAGTATATGGCCTCAAAGTATAGGGTTGGAAACGGCGCTTTTGGAGACTGCTAAGGAGCTCCTCCTGCCATTCTTCAGAGTTAAGCCCCGCTGGGCCAGGGGTTAAGTCTCTCCATCTGTCCGTGGTGGACGGGGATCAGTACTGCAGAGCCTTAAAGCAAGCTGGCAGGCTGGGGAGGGGAGTCTCTGCAAAATGATGATGATGACGACAACAGCCACAACAACAGCCAACGTATTTTCGTTTGCTCATTCAGTCATTCATTCATTAGTTCAACAAGAGTTTTTTTACGTCTCAAAGTTGGTAACATATTTTGTATGAGAAATTGCTTTATTTCTTTACTTACGTCATGGGCATTTTCCCTTGACGAAATAGCCTTCACACGTGATTTTAAATGACTACATAATTATCTCATTGGTTGTAGTGCCGCCCTGCTGTTTAATCAGGATGAGCAAATATCAAGAAAGTCTCAAAGATGGTGTAGATGAATACTGAAGATGACATGTTGAGTGAGATAAGCCAGACACAAAGGACAAATATTGTATAACTTCACAAATATAAAATAATCAGAATGGGGTCAGAGACTAGAATATAGTCTGCCAGGGGCTTGGTGGTAGGGAATGAGGAGTTAATGTTTAAATTGTACAGAGTTTCTATTTGACTTGATGAAAAAGTTTTGGCAAAGGATGGTGGTGAGGGTAGCACAACCTTGCGAATATAATTAACAGCACTGACTTAATCTAGGGGGGAAATTTAAGGTTGCATAAATGCTCCTAAGAACAAAAAACGTGGGACTGTACAACACAAACAGTGAACCCTATTGCAAACAATGGACTATAGTTAATAGTACAATTATTAAATGTTCAGGAATCGGAGCAAATGCACCACACTAATGCAAGGTGTTCATAATAGGTTGCGCTTCATTTCTTCACTTTATTCCCTGGAAAGCCCTGACAGGACGAAACTAATCACAGCTTTTATAAAACTGTACTTAAACATGGAAGGCAAAGCAAGGTTTCCTTGACTCAAGCAACAGACTTGTTTACTTCCTGCCTAGTTCTGGGATTCTGTGGGCCTCTGTTTCCCCCAGAATTAATTCCCTAAAACAGTTTTTATGTCTTTTCTGTCTGAGTCAGTAGATAAAATCAGCTTTTCCCTCTTGAGCCTTTTTCCTCACTGGTAAAGTTAAGGGTTGAACTAGATGGCTTAAAAGTAAATGTATTAGTCACCTCATGGGTCATTTTGAAATTAAAATACATAAAGAATACAGAAGCACCTTAGCTAAAGATATGCTACGGTGCTTCAGCATACTTAGGAAAACATTCCGAAACTTCTACTGCTATTTCTCTAAATCGTATTTCTGGAAATGGCCCTCAGAGCCACACTGAAATTCCCCGAAATTTGTGCATCTGCAGCCAAATGACCACGCGGCCTTTCTCCTTAAATGTAATTCTAGCAAATGGAGGGGAAAATCCAGAAGATTGCTTGTGTCTTTTAATCTCTTCAGTGGATCAACTTTAAATATTTCTCATAGGATGTTTCACTTACGTATTTAATGTTTACGCGTGTATTTTGTAGGCACTTTCCTGTCTCTGCTCATGCTGGGAGAGAATTAGGGGTGGTGGACTTGCCAGACCAAAGGGGAACAAATAATAAAAATCAGCCCCTCCACCCATCACCTCCACCCATCTCCGCCATATTGTTGGGAAGTTGCCTTATCTTTGCGAAGTGCTTTCTGTGATTGTAATTATTCCTCTCAACCCTATGAAGTCTGTAGATGTGGTGCTAATGTTCCTTCATGGCCATTCATTCATTCTCAAAGCATTCTAGATTTCCTTTATCACAGTTGGTGATGATATATTTGTGGGGTCCTTTGATTAATGTCTTATCCTCTACTAAACTGTGAGCTTCCTGAGGGCAGGGATGCTGGCCGTTTTTCTCTCTGCTGTATCCCAGCACTCAGCCTCCTACCTGGGACATAGTCAATACTCAATTTCAGTATTTTCATTCCGTAAGTGAAAGAATGAATTCATCATTTCATCCACTCTCTTGGCACTATACTCAGTGGGGAAATTGAGGCATAGAGTGGCTAAATGATTTGCTGTGGGTGAACCTTTCTTTTCAGGACACAAAGTCCTTGAAAAGGAGTGATTTGTCCTGATGGGAAGAATGTAAGTGGACTTCCTCTGGGATCGTTCCCTCTGCCCGAGATGGTAGAGCACTCTGGTCTATGATTCTGTGAAACTACGGCACGACCTTACCTGTAAAGTTAGTATAATGAGTGATGGAGGGCAGAGGTGGGATTGCTCACTGAGGCAAAGAGTAATGCCAAAAAGGTTTTTTAGGGAATTAATTCCCAGGTAAAGGGGAAGTCCCAGAATTCCAGGGCTGGGCCGAAGTAGACAGACTTGCTGCTTAGGGCTAAGAAAGCTTTGCCAGCTGCTGGAGTCGAGGACATCTTAGTTGGCCTTTAAGTACAAAGTCTTATAAAAACTGCAAATGAGTTTCCTCTTGTCAGTGCTCCCCAGGAATTATTAGTATTTGTAAATTCTTAGAAAACCTAGAAGGATGTAGTACTTGCCCCAGGGTGACTAAAGGGAAGGTGTGACGAGGATGCTCTGTCTCGCAGGCATATTTGCTGTTCAGAGAGTGGGAGAGAACATGAGGCTGGAGGAAGTGGGAGCAGGAGTTGAGGAATATGGACCCATAGCAGATAACCTAGATGGATAGTCCCAGGCATTCTGCCAAGGGAGGGGACAGTTCCCAGCTCCAACCTCAGTCAATTAGGGGGTGAAGCAGACCCACTGGATTGTAACATTTGAGTCCTGAAATGAGGGTGGCTCTGGAGTTGAAGCTGGATTCATTCAACAGATATTTATGGAACCCGCCTTGTTTGCCAGGCCCTCTCCTAGGAGAAGTGAACAAGTAATATGGGGTTCTACCAGCTTTTGGTCATTTGAGGGTCACAGACAGTAAGCAAGCAAATGAAAACAGAGAATGTGGTTCTGAATTGTAATGAAGGCTATGCAAGGAAATAAACGAGATGCTGCAATAGAGATTATTGCTGATGGTGTGGCCGGAGGTATGTACTTCAGTTGGAAAGGCCGGTGGAGACCTCTCGAAAGAGATATCATTTCCACTAAGACCTAAAGATTGAGACACGCAGTGGGAAAAGCAAATGTGAAGGCCCTGAGGTGGGTAAGAGTTGGGTGGTTTGAGAAACCCATAGAAGGTGGGAAGGAGTGGGCAAGAAAAGATTGGAGGGGTTGTCAGGGAGCAGAATCTCGAAGATCTTGTGGGCCGTGGCAGAATATTTGTGTTTTTTTCTCAGTGCAGTGGGAAGCTATTGGAACATTTTAACTAAGAAACTGATATGATCTAATAGACATTGTTCTTTTTTACAAGCTCCTTGAGAAATGTGGATGTTCTATGTCGTTGTTTTCTTTAAAGCCATTCAATATTGAATTTGCTTATAATCCAGGCACAGTATTAAGCTTTTTATGTACATAATCATAGCTAGATCTGGTCTTTTCAACAGGCCTCTGAGTTAAGTAAAATGTACTCATTTTACTATATAGCAAACTGAGGTTGGGAGAGAGTAAAATAATTTAGCCAAGGTTATCCAGCCGTCAAAAAGTAAAATTTCCATAAAACTAAACATATTCAATTTAAGGACTGTTCCTTGTTGTGCAAATGCTTACTTTCTATGATTCTGGAATGTTCTTTTGACCTGAGGTTTTTATTTATTTATTTACTTATTTTCATATATATTCACATACTATGTAATTATCCAAAGTGTAGAATCAGTGGTTCACAATATCATCATATAGTTGTGCATTTATCACCACAATTGACTCTTTTTTTCTTTTTTGTAAAAATAACATATATCCAAAAAAGCAATGTATTTCAAAGTACATCGCAGTATTTAGTTGTAGAACAGATTTCAGAGTTTGGATAGCTTCTTTATATGGTTCTATTTGGCCAATTAAGAGTGGTCAGACCCATATCAAGTCTCCAAATTTGGGGGAGGAAAATTTAAAACTAAACTGTGAGGCTTAAGACTTTAGAAGCCATCACAGCTACTGGAATGGGTTTGTGTGGGTCCACAAAGCATCTTGGGGATCCCTGCCTAGGGTTTCCAGGGAAGGTTCCACTTTCTTCCTCAAATATCTCGTCCATTTAGACTTCAATTGTCACCTTTGTGCAAAAGTTTTAGAAATGGAGAGTGGGGAAAAAAGAAGAGCAAATTAAGGCTAGAAGCTCTGTTTCTTAGCCTGAGTTCCTCTTGGCATGTCTGGAGTGATTCGTCATATAGATTTTTCCAGACAATTTTTCTTTTTCATTTGCTTATGGTATATTTAAAGAAGAAAAGGAAGAGAGGAAAAAAAAATCCCACCCAGAAGGAATACTTTTTTCTCACGGGAAAGAACTCTCAGTTGTATTTGGGGACTGAATGAGGTTCTGCTAATGAGTTCACCCTTGTAAAACATTGAAATTCTCCCAAACATACTAATTAAGGTACTTTTTGTCTTTTCTGGTTTTAGCTCTGAAGATACCATGAAAAAGGCATGCTGTGAAATCGAGGAGCCAAATTTGGAGGAAATGACCTAGCCTCTACTTGGCAATCGGCCTTCCACTTGAATGGCCTAGTCTAGAGAATGTTCTCCAAAGTTTTTGGATGGCCCACCTTCCTGGGCTGGGATATACGGTTGTGCAGTTGAATGGCTCCCCCTGGAGTTGTGCTGTAACACAGCTTAGGTAGCCATAAGCAGTAGCTTGATGCACCCCAACAAAAATAGAAATGGACGTGGATCCCCAAGAGGTGGACACTTGTTTATAAATTGTATATGCATCTACTGTCAAGCCACTTGGATTATATATTGGTAGAGCATGATTTCCTTCCTTTCTTTTTCTAATGATTAAAAAACAAAAATGAATAGCAGTCTTAACATAGTCCATCTGTATCCCCAAGGATGGATGGTCTTCAGCACCCTTGAAGGTAGGCCACCCCCCTTTGGAGACTCTAGTCCAGGAAGAATTCACTCGGGTCTTCTCTGTCAGGCAGGGCAACACATTTCTAAGGCGAGGTTGCTTCTGAGCAGGACAGTATCCGCGGCTTATGGGCCAGCCCCCTTCCTGCCAGTACCCGGGTCCTCACCTGCTGGGTTTCTCTTTCAGAGTACACGGTCATCAACGAAGCCTGCCCCGGGGCGGAGTGGAATATCATGTGTCGAGAGTGCTGTGAGTATGATCAGATTGAGTGCGTCTGTCCCGGGAAGAAGGAAGTCGTGGGCTATACCATCCCTTGCTGCAGGAACGAGGAGAATGAGTGCGACTCCTGCCTGATTCACCCAGGTGAGTATAAGACGTGACACCTCAGGTTGCCTTCACATTGTCTCGGGTAATGAATGAGAGCACAGGCTGACCTCAGGTGAACACCTGCATTCTGGCAGCCTTTGAGGGGCTGTGGTGCTTGATTTTTAATAGTGACACCATTCAATCCATTCTGACTACAGGCAAAAGAATTAGAGTTTGTACTCTTTTCCATGTGAAATTCTTAATGCTCTGAATTTATCCACTCATTCATTCATTTAGCACATAGTTGGAGCAGCTGCTATGCTCCAGCTAGAAATTCAATGATTAGAAAAACAGACACATTCCCAGTAGTCCCAGTGCTTATAGCCTGGTGGAGGAGAAGGAGAAGTAAGCAGGCAGCTGCAGTACAGTGTGGTAAATTCTATGACCAAGAAGCACAGGTACCATGGAAGCATGAATGGGGAGGGGGCCAGGTGGAGGGAAGGTACAGCCGAGACTTATTAGAGGAGGTGATACGTGTGCTGAAGATGGGGCAGCAAACTAAAAGGGGCAAAGGGGATCTGGTAAAGAGGTCAAGCCACAGGACATAGCATGTGGTAAGGATCAGTGGCAAGAGGAAGTATTGGGTTTAGGGAATTGGCTGGAGAATTGTGTGTGTGTGTTTGAGAGAGAGAAAGAGAGAGAGAGAGGTGAGAGGTAAGGGAGGGAAAAGGGGAGAGGGAAGAGGAGGAAGGGAAGAGGAGAGAGGGAAGAGGAGAGAGGGAAGAGGAGAGAGGGAAGAGGAGAGAGGGAGAGGGAGAGGGAGGATTAAAAGAGAATAATCTGAAGAAGACAACAATGGTCAGATCTCAAAAGGCTAAATTGCAAATGTAGGGTGTATCCTGAAGATATTTTAATAAAACTGAAGATCTTTGAGTAAAGAGCAGATTTTCTCTTTAACTCCAATGTGGAGAAAGGGTTGGAGGAGAGGCAAGACAAGTCTGGAGGTAGGAGAGGAATGATGGGGATCTTTAAGGAGGGTAGAAGCCCTGTGGATGGAGAGATTGAAGGACCTGAGTGTTATTAAAGAGGACAGAATGAACAATGTGTAGGGATTGGTTGGACGTGGAAGGAGAGGGAAGGGAAAAGCCAGAGTCAAGAATGATGCTCTGGTTCTGAGTTGGACATTTGGGAGGTGGTCCCAGTAATAGGAAAGTGTCTTCGGATGAGATGGCGTCTTCTGAGGCCATCTTTCCCATTCCTTTTCCTTTGCATCCTCCTTCCATCCCACCACCTTCGCTCCCACCAGCCCCTGCCACAGAGATGACAGTGGTTGTCCTTTTAAGGGCTGCAGATTTGATAACTTCACTGAATTAAGTGCCTGTTTGGATGGAGGCCATTGTGGACATTGATCCTTATATTGAAGAGGTTTCCAATGTGATTAGCAACTTGAATATTTTCTTGGTGCATTCATGTTTGCTGCCTTGCACTTCTGATTTTTTCTAGGGGAGTCTTACCTTTTCCCCTTTAGAATGATTTTCAATATTTTCAAAAGCCTAGTGATTACTGTTGGGGTGAGGGTGGGCTAGGTTTGATTAGGTAGCAGGGGGTCATCTGAAAGGCAGGAGAATTTCGCAGGAGGCTCTAAGTGCTTTCCATTGTGTCACACAAGAGGCACACAACATCTGCAATCCCACCTTGAGTGATGCCAGATTGGATCATTGAATCTAAGTAACAAGAATTGTCCCATATCAATCAGCTGATTGCCCTGAAAGGGAAGTCAGGGTGAAAGGTCTTTTCTTCTAAGTTTCAGAATAGTGAATAGGTGGAAGTGGTCACCAAACAGTTTCTAAGCATGTGTCGTATGAACTCATGCATTTTAATTTATATACGTGGTTTAATCCATTGCCGTCCTTATTCATTTTAATGCATGCATTGTCCTGTCCGAGGACAGTGTGTGCCCCTTCATGTTAGCTTCTCTGTCCCTCTGACACGATGATGCTAGCCTTTGAATGCCTGAGTTCTCACATAGCAAGACATTTCAGGCTCTCCTTGTGCCTTTCCTCCCCTTGTCTGCAGTCAGACATTCCTCCAAGGGATTCTGTTCTGAGACCGCAGTCTGGGCATCTCTGATGCCTTGCTTTTGAAATGTCACTGTTACTAGTTTTTTCTTTGGTGGATGAAGCTAGGAAATATATATTCTAAAATATATAAAAGAAAAAAATGAATTCATGCTGATATTCAAGTTGAAATGTAGCATCATAAGGTTATTTAACTTCTTTGATCTTATATTTGTATCTCTTTTCTCTCAAGCTAAAAAAATCCCATTTCCTGATAATAACCTCATCACTCATTTGTTTTATCCTCTAACATTATAACAGAGTATAATTGTGCAAAATAACAAGAGCACTGCTAGTGCCAACAATAAAGCAATTGAATGAAGTTAAGATTTCTTTGTGGCCATTTTTGACCTTAGAATATATCTCGTAGATATGTTTGGTCAAAGTACTAAGTTTTAGAGTCACTTGATGTAATTCTTTTTTCCGTGGTGTTTTGCCATCTGCTTGATGTACAGATAGGTTTATTGTTTCAGTTTCAAAATATAAGCAAATATGTATATTTATACATATTTCTTCCCCTTTTTGCACAAAAGGCAGCATACCATAGACACTGTTAACCACTTTGCTTTTTTCTCTTAACATATGTGCTGGAGATCACTCATTGTCAGTATTTGATTATCTTCATTTCTTTTCACAGTTGCATAATACTCCATTGGGTGGATATCATAGTTGATGAACATGTATGTTATTTTGAGCCCTCTGTTACTATAAACAACACTGGGCACATGTCATTTAGGATTTTTTGCAGTATATTTTTGGGATAGATTCCTGGAAAAAGCATTGCTGAGTCAAAGGGAGGTGCCCATATAATTTTGCCAGCCATTGCCAAATTCTCCTCCCATACATTTTGCATTTACCCCAGCAGTATTTAAGAGTACCTGTTTTCCAACGCCTTGCAATAGAACATTTGGCAGTATTTTGGATTTTCACCCATCTCGTGGGTAAGAGGTGGGATCTCAGTACAGTTTTAGTTTGCACTTCTGTCAGTGTGATAGTTGGCCATTTTCCGCTTGGTGGAGGCAGTGGCTGCAGGGGGTGGAGGTCTGGGGGCACTGTGGCGGGGATGTGAATGGTGGCCCCAGTAGTGTCTGCCTCTGGGCGATGCAGCGCTAGTGTTCTCACCGGACTGACTTTACTCTGTGGTTTTGTGCATTGGTCTAGGCTTTGTAGCCCTGAATTTGGCTCTCCAGCCCTTCTGGCCATTTTGTGAGCTAACAGTGTCTTTTTTTTTTTTTAATTAAAGAAGTTGCAGATTTACAGAAAAAGCATGTGTTCTAGTTTGCTAGCTGCCAGAATGCAACACACCAGAGATGGATTGGCTTTTAATAAAAGGGGATTTATTTTGTTGGTTCTTCAGAGGAAAGGCAGCTAACTTTCCACTGAGGTTCTTTCTTACGTGGAAGGCACAGGATGGTCTCTGCTGGTCTTCTCTCCAGGCCCTTGGGTTCCAACAACTTTCCC